>CAEGAF010090374.1:0-26721 GCA_903067075.1 Micropoecilia bifurca | reverse complement strand
TATCACATTTAATTATTATTAAATGTGATATATATGTATAGATAGAATAAATTAGAATAAATGTAAGTTTTTATCAGTAATTGTGTATTCTTTAAGTGTTCTGTCCCTGAAAGGCAAATACTGAAATTAGAACATTACTCATGATTCAATGATCAGGAAGGAAACAGATGTCACAACGTTAGCTTGACAGGGTAAGTCTCGACAGAAATCGTCTTAATGTCTATCTGTTATTAATGTCAGGCTCTCCACCTGAGAGTCTCCGCTAGTATATCGCCTCTGAGTGTGTTTATTTAATCATTGTTATCATTTATAATCGATATTTGCAACAGAACGCAATTAGCCTTCATTAGCTCAGTGAATGGTCTGTTAGCCACCATGGGGCTAAAGCAGCTAAAAGCAGAAACGGAATCAGTGTTTCCGACGCCGAAAAATGCCAATAGTTTAGTGCTGCAGTACGAGTCCACGTTTGTGAAAAAGAAAAACACACCGTCACATGTGTCTGTGGACACCTCTGACCTTGTCCAGATGATACAGTTACTGAGTGGGCTCAAAACTACTGACCCAAGAATCAGACTCTGCTCTGCAGCATCAGTTCAGCTCTGTTGCATTTTACATTTTTTATTTAATTTAATGGTGTTTTATGTCTGACTTGATTCATACTGAAACCTTGACCTAGTAGAACAAATAAAGGTCACAAAAAAGGATTGTGAAAAGGGGAATCCCAGGTGGAGTGAACATGACTGAGATGATGAAGGTTGAAGCAGATGAACCTGGAGGGTTCAACTTGGAGGACCTTGTATCTGCAGCATCCACGTCAGACCCGGAAGAGGAAACACAAGACAACAAATATCTGAGTAAGTGGCACAAAAAACATTCATTCTTAGTTCCAAACACACTTTTTGTAAGTGATACCTTTTCTATGGCGGATCCAGGCTTTGACATCAGATATAGTTGATTTTTTTTTACTGAGGTTAAGGAATACTAACATCAATCAATATTCTACATTTTCCAAAGCAGAAAGTTGACCTAAATCAGTGTCTTAAGTGTTTATGTGATTATGCTCTGCCGCCTTCTTTTTTTTTAAAAATTATATTTTTTTAAAAAGAAAATGTATACTGTTTTTGTAAACAACACAACTGTTCTTGGTAAAAAAAAATAAGGAAATAAAAGAAGGCTTTATTAGGACTCCCCTTTAACTGTCAGATCTCTTTGTAAATGTAAAGTTGAAGCAATAAACACATATAGCCTAAGCTTTTATTTTCTTGTTGAAATGACTCCAATATATAAAAATATGATTCTGACATTTTTCTGTGCTGTCAGCTTTCTCAAATGGTGGTATCTACCACTATCTACAAACATATGGTGTCATATTTACAGGCATCTGTACCAGGCAATGTCAGGTAGGGACCTTTGCTGACATCCAGTGGTCAGTACTGCATAGTGTGATCTCCAATAACACCTGCCCATATCTGGGGGCAGCTGTGAGATACATTAGCTGGTTTGGATTTGAATAAAGTGCTGACTCTTTTGTATCTACATACTTTTTATTGCTTGCACGTTATTAACTACTAACTATTAAATATGTGTTTCAGTGTTGGTGAAGAAAAAAGAGGTTCCCCATGACCAGGCACTCATAAAGGAGGAAGAGGACGAACTGCGGATCAGTCGTGAGGAAGAGCAGCTTTCCGTGAAGGTTGACGATGAAGAGAAACTTCAGTTAGCAGAGCTACATTGCAACAAAACTGAGGACAGTAGAGACACTGGAGGTTCAGTCAGCAGCTCAGCTGAACAAATGGAAACAGAACCTGAAGAAGACTTTGGAGAAGCAGAACCAGACAGAAACATGTATCCATTATGTTCGTATCAACACAGTAAGATGACATTTCACAAAAAGAGTAAACGAATTAAACTGTGTTTCAGACTTGCTGCTGAGATTAGTGTAAAAGAAGCAACATTTCTTTGCAATTCTGGTTGTGAAAGTTTCAATCAGAAAACTTTTGACTCTGCAATCAGAGAGCTTGGCTCCGATCGTCGTTGTAAAATATGTGAAGAAGCAACTACTCTTCAGACTCACATGACACTTCGCCCAGGAGAAAGACCATTTGCCTGTGATAGTTGCGGAAGGCTTCATGCAAGTAAATTATTTAACGCGAACCTGAATCCCCACTGTGAAGAAAAACCTTTTTCCTGTGACGTTTGTGAAACTAGATTTAAAAGAAAGCATAATCTAAAAAGCCACATGTGGATCCACACTGCAGACAGACCCTTTGTCTGTAGTGTTTGCAGCAAAGGGTTTTCTCAACAGATGCGATTAAAGAGTCACATGCGTGTTCACACCGGAGAGAAGCCTTTCATTTGCGGCATTTGCAGCAGAGGATTCGCTTTACAGGAGAATCAAAAAAGACACATGCGTGTTCACCAAGGAGGGAAGAAGTTCATTTGTAGAGTTTGTGGTAGAGGCTTTTCACTACAGCAGACTCTAAAGAGACACATGAATGTTCACACAGAAGAGGCGCCGCTCATTTGTAGTTATTGTAGTAAAGGCTTTTGTCGACATCGGTTACTGAAGAAACACCTGCTTGTTCATACAGAAGAGAAACGGTTTACTTGTAATACTTGCAATAAAGGGTTTTCGTTCCAGGAGAATTTAAAGAAACACCTACGTGTTCACGCGGGACCGAAACGGTTCGTTTGTAGTGTTTGCGGCAAAGGATTTTCAATCAAATATAATCTAGACAGACATATGCTGGTCCACACAAGAGAGAAACTGTTTATTTGTAGTGTTTGTAGTAAAGGATTTTCAGAACATCATCATCTTAAAAGGCACATGAAAGTTCACAGTGGACTGTTTAGCTGTAGTGACTGTACTAAATGTTTTACAAATGAAATCCAGCTACAGCGACATGTGAAACTCCACACGGTGGAGCGGCCATTTGGCTGTGAAGTCTGTGAAAGCAGATTTATCCAAAAGTGTCATCTTGAAAAACACATGAAAGTCCATAATGGAGAGAAACAGTTTGTTTGTAGTGTTTGCAATAAAGCATTTTCACTGAAAGATCGACTGAAGAGACACATGCATGTTCACACGAGAGGAACTATTTGTAGTTAAACATTTTGTCAATACTCTTCAGAGATTATAGTCATTCTATCTTCTCTGATTTTATGTTCAAACCACTGGTTTCATTTCTGATGTTTCACCAACTGTCTCCACACTGCAGTTACTGGATTTCACCCTGATGTCTTTACATTATCATCTAATTTCCACAGTAAATTAAAGACTTGGATGTACTAAGAATGCTTCTGCAGTAGTGTTGAGTTTTCTTGTGTGATATGAATATAAGTAACGCATTGTGTCTGATAAAGTAGCATGCATAAACCCTCAATACACTTGCATGAGATTATATTTTTGTGAATTTGTGTTGTAACTGCAAAGTCAGCTGAATTATTGAATTTTTTTATTTATAATTTACAATAGAATAGTAAAACTCTAATGTCTAGCGGCCAAAATGAAAACTCTTTTCCAATTTGAGAGCCAAATCTACTCAACATTTAATTTGAAAAGAAAGTAATATATTATTTTGTTCTTATGTTTTCCTATCAACGGGTTTTACTTTTTATTTTTAAATAAAAATCTTCTCAAACCATCTAAACAACAGTTTATCTAAAAAAAATTTAAGCATTTAGTAACTAACATTCCATTATAAAATTATAGGAGAAAACACAGTTCTTGAACTGAGAACTGGAACAATATAAATTACCTGCTTTTAATATCGTTAAATGAGTTTTGTTCCGCCTCTCGCCCGGAACGTTAGCCGGAAATAGGCAGCAGCTCCACTCCTGACCCCACTGAGGGACAAGGGCGTAAAGAAGATGGATGGATGGATTTGTTGCGTTTTAACTTTATTATTTTTGAAAAGCTAATGGTGGGTAACGGACATGCTACTTCCTGTCGGAGCTTTCCGTCTTATTCATTGGTCATATTCGAGGTAACAACCGGATGTAGCAATATTAGCTTAACAGGCTAAGAACCGAGAGATAAACGTCTTGAAGTTTGTGTAAAACAAGGGTTTAATAATAAATTTATTACCAGTCTTCGGGAATATATTACTTCTGGATATCTGTTTTGGGTGGCAATGATTATTTCTAGACGAAATTTGCGACCCAGAATGTAATTAGCCTTTATTAGCAACATGATTAGACTTTCATCTGAAGAAGAGAATCAGTATTTTCGAGGTTGATGCATGTTAATAGTTTACAGTTCAGTTATTTAAGACAAGTCTACATGCTGAATGTGTGAGACTGCGGGGAGGAGCACGTCGTCTGTGGACACCACCCCTCACGTTGTCCAGCTGAAGTCCGAGAGGCTGTGGACACCCAGAACCACTGATAAAGGTATCAGACTCTGCTCTGGGGGATCGGTTCAGCTTTGCGACAGGCTGATTTGTGTTTGACTCCAGTTTCAGGCAGCAGGAATATAGAAGACACGACTTATATGACCGAAACCTTGATCTACTAGAACATGTGAAGGTTTAAGACAAGGATTGTGAAAAGGAGAATCCCAGGTGGAGCGAGGATTGTTGAGATGATGAAGGTTGAAGCAGATGAAACTGGGTTCAGTGTAGAGACCCCCACACCTGCAGCATCCACATCAGACCTGGAGGAAACACAGGACGGCAACAATCTCAGTAAGTGACGCATTGGTTTGTGTAGAGTTATTATTCTCTTTATTTTTTCAATTAGTAGCAATCATTTTTCCTGCATATTTGTTTGTGTTGTCTCTGACCTAGAAATGCTTATATGACTCTGTACTTTTTCAGTTGCATGCTTTCCTTCAATTTCTATACATGTCCAGGCATGGATATAACACTTGGATAATGCCAGCTTCATTTCCTCAGAAGCCTGTTCTCCATCCTGTACTGTAATTGGGTCAACAGTGTTGTGCCTCATTCACCTTTCGGCCGGTTCAGACCATTAGTAAAAGGGGGGATGTTTCCAGGGGATGTTTGCAAACATATCCTTTGTTTTAAAGTCCAGATATTTTAGTTTTACTTCAGAACATGAAGGGAGATTGAAACAGTTTCTAGTGTCATCTCTTCTGGTTTTCATTGGTGTTAAAAGGTCAAATAAGCTGCTTTTATACGACGTTATCATTCTGTGATTAATAATTATTCACTAAATATGTAGAGCTCTGGAGTTTTTGCCTCAATTTTTATATGCCAATTTTTGCAGACTATCACAAGTTGGTGATTAAAGAAGAGGTCCTCCCAGACGGCAGCTCCAGTTTAGACCAGCAGGATCCAGAACACCCCCACATAAAGGAGGAAGATGAGGAACTGAGGATCAGTCATGAGGAAGTGCAGCCTACTGTGAAGAGTGAGGATGAAGAGAAACCTCGGTTATCGAAGCCTAATGAAATCAAAACTGAAGACAACAGAGAGACCGAGGCTTCAACCAGCAGCTCAACTGAACAGATAGAAATAGAACTAGATGGAGAACCAAAACCACACAGAAACCTGGATCCACCCTGCTCTCAAAAAAACAAGACAACGATTCACAATAGAGGTAAAAGATCTAAACTGCATTCAAAATTCAGAGGACAGATTGGAGTTCACGCTGGAGAGAAGCCATTTGGGTGCAATGTCTGTAGTGAAAGATTCAAAAAGAAGTCCCATGTAAAATTGCACATTATGACACACACAGGAAGTGAAGAACATGGCTGCGGTCTTTGTGGGAAAGTATTTAAAAAAAAGAGTTACCTTCAGATACATATGAGGGTTCACACTGGTGAGAGACCATTTGCCTGTGATGATTGCGGTAGGACATTTCATAGAAAGACCATTCTTAAGAACCACATGGCAGTTCATTCAGGAGAAAAACCATTTTCCTGTGATGTTTGTGGTACAAGATTTAAAAGAGAGAAATCCCTCAAAAACCATGTATGGTTGATTCACACTGCAAAGAAGCCATTTTCTTGTGCTGTTTGCAGTAAAAGATTTTCACAAGAAGAACATCTGAAGACTCACATGGGTGTTCACACAGGAGAGAAACAGTTTGTGTGTGGGTTTTGCAGTAGGGGATTTTCACTGAAATCAAATCTGAAGACGCACATGCGCGTTCACACCGGAGAGAAACCTTTCACTTGCAATATTTGTAGTAAGGAGTTTTCAAGACAAGATCATCTAAAGAGTCACATTCGTGTTCATACGGGAGAAAAACAATTTATTTGTGGGGTTTGTAACAAAGAATTCGCACTAAAACAGAATCTAAAGACCCACATGCGTGTTCACTCGGGTGAGAAACCATTCACTTGCAGCATTTGTAGTAAAGGATTTTCTCAACAAAATCGTCTCAAAAGTCACATGAGTGTTCACACCGGAGAGAAACCGTTTGTCTGTAGCGTTTGTAATAAAGAATTTTCACAGCAGCGCAATCTAAAAATTCACATGCATATACATACAGGGGAGCAGCCATTTCTTTGCAGCATCTGTGGTAAAGGATTTTCACTGCAAAGGAATCTTAAGATTCACATTCGCGTTCACACTGGAGAGAAACCGTTTGTTTGTAGTTTTTGTAGTAAAGGCTTTTCACGACAAGATTATTTAAAAAGTCACATGCGTGTTCATACGGGAGAGAAACCGTTTGTTTGTGGTGTTTGTAATAAAGGATTTACGCAACAACAAAATCTGAAAAGACACATGGAGGCTCACACCTCATGATTCAGGTGTAGTTAATGTTTGGGTGGGGGAAATGAAGATAAATCTTCATGTGCAACTCCTTTCAGGGGAGCAATAATTTTATTGTAATATTTGCAAATTCAGATGAAATCAACAAACATATTTTGAATTTCACATATGTAGTCTCTACTATGGTGCATTTCACAAACGGGAAATCTAAAAAGATCAATGGTAAATGGACTGAACTTATATAGTGCTTTATCTGATCACTTTTGACCACTCAAAGGGCTTTACACTGAGCCACATTCACCCATTTGCACTCACAAACCCTCACACATTTATACACTGATATGCTGATTGGTGGGCAACTTGGGGTTGGGTGCCTTGCCCAGGGGCACATTGACATGTGGCAGGAGGAAGCTGGAATTGAACCTGCAACCTTCTGATTACAAGATGACTACTCTACCTACACAGCCACAGTTGCCCATCAATGGGCTATCTATCTTTCTATCTATCTGTCTATCTGGAGACATTTCATTTTAAGTGAAACAGGAGCCTTTGGTTCTCATAAATGGTGACTTTAACTACAAGAGTCTTCCAATCAATCAAACGTTTAACCACAAATAAGAAAGCGCCTTTGGTTCTGATCTTTGTAAATAACACTTTAAGCAAAATGCCCATGCCTTTTTAAGGACTCAGCGCTTTTATTATGTCCAGCACTTTTTAACAATCGTTTCCCAGTCCGTGAACCACACTGACCAGCAGGTTTGAAATATTCTCCAGCTTTAACCAACCTGGGGCTAAATTAAAATGACCATAAAGTCATCAGTAAACATCTTCAAACATTTGCCAAAAATAGTGGGGACGAGAGGAGGACACTGATTGATTTTATTTTTATTTGAGCTGTTTTTAAGGTTTATTCTATCCTACGTGTAAATATTAAGAGGATTCTTTTTTATTTATTTTTTCTATCTACTCCTGGAATCACCAAGAATCTCAAGGTGGCACTGATGCGTCAACTGTCAGTAATTACAGCTCCTCACTGATGTACATATGAACTTCTGTTTTCAGATACTGGGTGTAATTTAGATGCACATGTAAATGTAATGGCGCTAGAATCAGGTGAGCTCTGAAAGAAATAGTTTAACTTTGTCCTGAACATCATGTCTTTCTGACTCCTGCAAAGTAAATGTTTGTTAGCAGATACTGATGTTAGCATTTTGGCAGAACTTGATCACTACAGCCGTCCTTCCTATTTTCCTCTTATAGAAGAAACATGTTTTCCTGTCACCTAATGCAAAATTATGTGCTTTACTGAAAAGGTTTGTTTTTAAAAAAAATAACTTATGCCTGTGTATAAATGATATTTAAAATGTGTGTGAATTCAGCATTGTATTCTTTTTATAATAAATGTAATTTAATTTCAGGTTTTTTCAGTAAGTGCCCTGAGGTTAGTCTTTTTATTAGCGCCATAAAAACAAAGTGAAATTATATTAAACATTTTATAAATAAGAATCTTTCACTTCTTTCCGATTTGTGCGCTTTGTTCTGAAAGGTTGAAAGAGGAAGCGGATGTAGAAGTAGCTGTGGTTACTTTAGACATTAGAGACCTCTCAGATTCTCCATTTAACAATTATTCATTTCTGTCGGTAGTTTGCTGCACAGAATGTCATTGGTTTTTTTTATAGACAACATGAATGGACTTTTAGCTAAAATAGCAGAGACTGAATTAATGTTTTCGATATTGAAGTTTTTAAAAGTTCAGACTGTAGTGCTTTAAGAAAGTACCTTGAGTTTATGACACTGTGGGACAGCTACCTCTCGATGTTCATTAAGAAATACGTTGTTTTAGATCAAATCATTTTTATCACAGTACACTTCAATATGTACTTTTCTTTTCTTCTGAATCTATTGTTACACTTTTGTTTTGAAAATCTCCAACCCAAGCAGCGTGGGCATAACCACTGCGCATGTGCGCCCCGTGCAGGGACTCCTGCGGTCTTCAGGTAGACAGATACGTTTGAACGAATCGTTCTGTCTTTAAGATCATCAGATTTGTTCCGCTCAGATGAGAAAGTTTGGGTCAGAGATCCAGCAGGATGCAGGTAACATCTTCCATCATTCACCCTACACGTCAGATCAGTCTTTAATAGTTCCTGCTGCGCTTTGTGGCTGTCCATATGCGTTCGGCGATTTTGCATGTATTGTCCTGAGCTCTTATCTGTATCACACTCACTGGATGGGAGTATTTATTTTTCATTTCAGAAAAAAGATGCGGTCTTGCTGTGCATCATGTCACTGCATCGTAGCTCAGCTAGCTGCGTCCTAATACGAAACGTTTAAAAGTTTAGGATAAACATGTCATATCTCTGTGTGTGGACTATGTA
The DNA here is from genome assembly GCA_903067075.1 of Micropoecilia bifurca. Taxonomy (NCBI): domain Eukaryota; kingdom Metazoa; phylum Chordata; class Actinopteri; order Cyprinodontiformes; family Poeciliidae; genus Micropoecilia; species Micropoecilia bifurca. The sequence goes on along the minus strand of CAEGAF010090374.1, from coordinate 17,660 downwards.
CGGTAATCATTTTGAGGATTTTGCTTCTACAGTTTGCGATTATTTGTAGCCGATGTTTCTGTACAGCAAGCAGTCAGCATTCATTAGCAGAGTGAATGGGCTATTAGCCACCGTGGAGCTGAAGAAGCTAACAGAAGTGATGAGAGGTTGATGTTCATCATAGAACAGAGAGACTGGAGACATTTCAGAGTGAAGCCACAACTACTGACTTAAGGCATCATCTTTTCTGTTGACATTCTTTGATAGATCAGATGCTGCATCAGTTTGATGGTTCATGGATGAAACCTTGACCTGCCTGGACATGTGAAGGTTGTAAACAAGGATCTTTGACATCTAAGACGAGTGACGATGTCTGAAATGATGAAGGTGGAAGCAGATGAAGCTGGAGGCTTGGAGCCCCTCATACCAGCAGCATCCCCATCAAAACTGGAGCAGAAACAAGACCACAAAGATCTCAGTGAGTGACACGGTTGTTGCCTATTTGGAGGAAATTGGCAGGTTTTAGAATTACTGCAGGGCTTTGAAGAGTTTTACACACACAAACATACAAAAAAGTCAACAATAATATATAAATCTATATTTTTCTTTTGGGAGAACCTATAATTTTACTCTTTCATTAATACGCTCCTGCCTTTAAAAGACTGCGACTGTCCCTTTGACCTGCATGTTGAACTCATAAAAGACACCTGTGTGTAAATAGGAGGCAGTCGAGTGGAAGGAGAGTCAAATCAAGTGGAAAATACTTTTTCTTCAGATAAGGCCCTTTATTATTTTTAGTTTGTGTCCTCTCAATGCCGTTTACCGCTCCTATGCAGTAATTAAGTCAGTAATTAAGATTAATCGGAAACAGCAGAACTGTATCCCAGTTTTGAATGACTGAAAAAGACAGTCAAGATTATGTCTGATATCGTGTCTACGTTTACACAAAGTAACATGATTTATATTTTTGTAGTTCCTCACGGTTATGAGGATAACATAAATTTTAATGAATTAATAATAAGTTTGCTGCTATCTAAATATTCCCAGAAAACAGCAGACAGACCAAATTATTGGGCCATGACTGTTTTGCTAATGGATTATGAAAGGGTTCTAAATATTGTTTAGTAGCATTGTCTCCTTATTTATCTTCTTTGAGGTAGTTCCGAAAATATCTCTGGTAGTTTCTTTCATAGCGAACCAAAATGGCTAGTATCAGCTCTTTGTGACACCTTCAAAATATGATACATACGCCAACTGTTAAGTATCATCTGAACAATTTGTATGATTTTTTTTCCCATGTAAAATAGATTATGGCTATTATCAATTTATGTAAAGGAATAGATGTTTTAAATGGTTAACAAGCATTTAATATCCATTCATGTTTTGATGTTTCCAGTCCATCAGATGTTTGTGATTAAAGTGGTTCCCCATGACTGGAGCCTCAGTTTGAACCAGCAGGATCCAGATGACGCTCGCATAAAGAAGGAGGAAGAGCAACTGTGGATCAGTCACGAGGAAGAGCAGCTTACTGTCAAGACTGAAGATGAAGAGAAACCCAAATTTTATGAGACCGAAGCAGATGACGTAAGAGAGACGGAATCTCCAACCAGCAGCTCAGATGAAAAGACGGAAACGGAACCTCATGAAGAGGACAGCGGAGGATTAGAACCAGAGAGGAGCCAAGATCCAGCATGCTCTTCCCTGCAAACTAAGACAACTTCTCACAAAAGAGTTAGGATATCCAAGTCGGCTGTAAATGGCGTTCAAACCGAAGAGAAGCCATTTTGCTGCCACGTTTGTGGAAAAACTTTCAAGCGCAACGCTCATGTTAAATTACACATGATGACCCACACTGCAGAGAGAGAACATACCTGTGATCTTTGCGGTAAGGGATTTAAAGAAAAGAGTTTCGTTCAGACACACATGAGAATACACACCGGAGAGAAACCATTTTCCTGTGCTGTTTGTGGTAAGGGCTTTCACGCAAAAACATATCTGAAAACTCACATGAAGGTCCATTCAGCAGAAAAACCTTTTTCGTGCGACATTTGTGGTACAAGATTTAAAAGAAAAGAAAATATAAAAAAACACATGAGGATCCACACTGCAGAGAGACCGTTTGTTTGTAGGGTTTGCAATAAAGACTTTTCTCTGCAAAACACATTGAACAGACATATGCGTGTTCACACAGGAGAGAAGCAGTTTGTTTGTAATGTTTGTAGTAAAGGATTTTCATTGAAGCATAACTTGAAAAGCCACATGGAAGTTCACACGGCACCATTTAGCTGCAGTGATTGCAGTAAACGTTTTGTGAAAGAAATCCAGTTAGAGCGACACGTGAGAGTCCACTCAGAGGAGAGGCCGTACGGTTGCAACGTCTGTAAAAGTAGATTTTATCAAAGGTGTCAACTTGAAAATCACATGAGGGTCCATTCAGGGGAGAAGCCATTTGTGTGCACGGTTTGCAGTAAAGGATTTTCACAGCTTGGAGATATGAGGAGGCACATGGGCCTTCATAAAGACTCTAACTAATCATCGTAGTTGTCGGCTAATCTGTCAGTATTTTTCTGAATAATTTATGACTACCTGATCTCCACGTTACCACATTTAATTTAAATAATTGAAAAAATAAATAAAAACATTGACACATTAGATTTGGTCCTGAGTGCAACTCTTTCTGCCTTAAATTGGATTATTTTACAACTCGACATCATCTCCAATTGGGCTGTACAGTACATTGCAATTACATATGTGCAATATTCTTATCCAAATTACTTTTGGAGTGCAATAATTGTTGACCAATATATTGCAAGAGTAATGAATGCACATTTTGCATGCCAATAAGGCTATGTGCACACAGCAGGTCTTGATGATCCATTAGTCTTGTATATCTTTCTCGAGTCCTGATGCAAAAACTTTCTGCCGGTCTGCTAGTCCACAATGTACATTAGCATGTATTTACTACAGTAGCTTGCGTTTGTGAGATGGTCAAGCACGTGGTAGCTGCACTGTGACGTAAAATGGGCCTTCGCCAATGAAACGCGGCCCCTGTGGTAAGGTCCGCATGCTGTGAAAAAAAATCCCATCTGGGTCGCATATTGGCAAAAGAAAAAAATCGGATTTAGGTCGCATGTGTCTGCTGTGTGAACATAGACAAGATATTCAGTCTATCGGACTCCGTCCAGCATTCAGAGTATGACCAGTGTCCATGTATTGTAGGAGATGAGACACTGACAGTTAAAGGAATCATGGTGTTTGTGTTCTTCATTTAATGACAACAATCATTACATTGACCAAACATTTATTTGAGTCAGTATAAATGTCTGGCTTTGTTTTACTTCTCACATCTGTTTTGATGCTGTTTTTGCATACGACAGAAAATCCCTATATCAATCTCCAATTCATTCTGTATTTCCTGTATTTTGTGTATTGTTGATAAAAACATTTAAAAAGTAAAATGTACTTATTGCATTTATTTATTCAAGCATTAAGATTATGTATGTTTCACTTACCTATTAATTAGTCCTCCTCAACCAGGTGCGTATTGGGTATCTTCCTAATATGAGGGGAAACACTGAGGCTTCAAATACATTCACTGACTAAAAATATATTCACCGTGGCTCCTCATGATCCATTTTGTGTTATTTCTTTAAACTAATCCTTAAGCAGGTTACCAATTAGGGTGAAGGTCATGTAAGTCCTTCAATTGCTTATTTGAAAAAGGTTGTTTGGTTCCAGCATTTATTCACTTCAGCTGCATTTTCCTCTAACATTTCTTAAGATAAGGTTTTTGGGGATTCTGGTAGTATATAAATAAGTCCAATACAATTATTTGTTTTGTAGAATAAACCAACCAACCGTCCTAAACATAGCAAAAATGAAAACTGGGAAGAAAGGTGTCCATTTTCATATACATTGTTTTATTTTGAAAAGTTGATAGTTGATAGCGGAAGAGGTTTTCCAGTTCAGAACGCAACCGGATGTTGTCATGTTAGCCTCAGTTGCTAAGTCCTGATTGTAAAACGTCCTAAAGGTTGTGTGTAATTAATGTCTTTTCTTGACAGTCTTAGAGAATATTTTTCTTACGGATCTGTTGGGTCGATGCGATTATTTCTAGCATTAGCTCGCAGTTCGGAACGTAATTAGCCTTCATTAGAAGAGTGAATGGATTATTATGTGGAGCTAAAATAGTTGATACCAGAGACTTAACCAGTGTTTTTAATGAAGTATTTAAAGCTGCAAATGGAACAGAGTGGACCCAGAAGTACCGACCAAGATATCAGACTCTCTGCTCTGCAGCATCGCTTCAGCTCTGCTGCGGTTTACAATTAATGTTAACACACTTTATTCGATCAGTGGCTGATTTGTGTCTTACTCCAGTTTCAGGCAGTGTAAAAACACAATACGAAGGCCAGATGGCTGAAACCTTGATCTACTTAAAAATGTGAAGGTTACAGACAAAGACTGTTAAAAGGAAAAGTAAAGCGGAGTGAGGATGTCTGAGATGAAGAAGACTGAAGCAGCTGAACCTGAAGGGTTCAGCTTGGAACCTCCTGTACCTGCAGCATCCACATCAGACCTGGAGGAGGAAACACAAGACAACAAAGATCTCAGTAAGTGACTCACATTTGATTGTCTGTATTGAAGCTGATTATACCTGACTGGAGATCTGAAGCGTCAGAATGAAAAGTAAATTCAAGCCACCTGACAGCCTTGCCTTGGGCCTCCTTAATCAATAATAATAATAATAAAAAAGTTTGATTCTGCTTCTAAAAGGAAGTGACACATCTCTAAGGGGGCATTAAAAGTGAACAGTGGCTAATGAGTATATATATATAAAAAAAACTTTAAATTTTCATTTGATTTTTACAAATACAGGATCTTTCCTTTGATCATACTTTTAATGGTCAATGGAAATATTTTTATTGCAATAATGTTAAACCCTCCTTAGCTTTGCTAGCCTGCTTTTGAAATGTTTTCCACTGGTTTTTTGATTATTTGTTTTTAGTGATGACTTTCAAGACTTAATCTTTAGCTCCCCCTTCTGGCAGTTTGACTAAACTTCATTTTCAGCTTGAAGAATGAAACCAAACTCCTAGATAGTCTTTTGCCCTGAAAGCCAGGTGTGAATCTGGGGCGAGGATAACAACAAACCCCCACCTGAACACCTGGTGCTTGAGTTTTCCCTCACTTTATGAAGGTGTTCCTACTGCAGTGCATTCAGTTCCAGGAGGTAGAACTCTGACTCTCAATCAGCTTAGACATACTCACACAAATTCACTCTAATGTACATTAAAACTGAATGATTTATAACTGAGGAACCGACCTTAGCTTATGTTTGATATGCCATCTTGATGGAGCTAATTAGTTTGAGTGGACCCATCATCAGTGTTTCTGTTGTCAATCATTTATGGCAATTTTGGTCAAGTCCAGCTTTCTAAACGGAAAGCTCAGATGTTTTTGCAGGCACCAGAAAGCGATAATACCAAATCTAATCTGTGTGGAGACTCAAAGTTGATCCAGGCTGATAATCTCCTTTCTCTCCTCCTAACTTTCTTTAAATAAGTCTATGATTTATAAGTAAAAATGATGGATAAAACATTTATATTTGATTTTCAGAAAGAGAGACGTTGATCCTCCTGTTGATAAAGTATGGCTTAAATCATGTGACAAAACTCTGATTATTGAAGGCTTTAGAATTTCCCTTTAAGTAGTTACAATTAGTGATGATTTTAGACTTATCTCTTTACATCTTTTTTGTAAATGATTAAAAAATGTTATTATGTTAATTATCAATTTAAACATAACAATTTGTAAGGACAATATGCCATTCAGTGATGATCCTGTGTGTTGTGATGTTCTCAGTCCACCAGATGTTGGTGATTAAAGTGGTTCCCCATGACTGGAGCCCTGGTTTGGACCATCAGGATCCAGAAACCTTACGCATAAAGGAGGAAGACGAAGAACTGTGGATCAGTCAGGAGGAAGAGCAGCTTACTGTGAAAACTGAAGATGAAGAGAAACTTCTTCAAATCAAAACCGAAGACATCAGAGAGACAGAACCTCTAAGCAGCAGCTTGATTGAACAGAGGGAAACAGAACAAGGTGGAGAGGACTGTGGAGGATTAGAACCAGACTGTAGCTATGATCCAGTAGGTTATTTCCATAAAAGTAAGGTGATGGCTGAAGGAAAAGGTAAGACATCTAATCTGCCTTCCCGTGTTCCTCCTCGGCATGAAGTGCACAAAGGAGAGAAGCCATTTGGTTGCAACATTTGTGGAAAAAGAGTCAAACTTAAGACAAACGTAAAGTTACATCTGATGATTCAGACTGGAACAAGAGAACACAGGTGTGATCTTTGTGGGAAGGGATTTAAAGAAAAACTTTCTCTTCAGACTCACATGAGAGTCCACACTGGAGAGACTCCATTCTCCTGCGAGGATTGTGGGAGGAGATTCCATGCCAAGAGAAATCTTAACATTCACATGAAGCTCCATTCTGGAGGAAAAGCGTTTTCTTGTGACGCCTGCGGTGCAAGATTTAAGGTGAAGGAAAGTCTTAAAAAGCACGTGTGGATCCACACCGAAGAGAGACCTTTTGTATGTAGCGTCTGCAATAAAGGTTTTTCACAACAAAATATCCTAAAGAGACACATGCTTATTCACACAGGAGAGAAACACCACATTTGTAGTGTTTGCAGTAAAGGATTTCTGCGACAAGGAGATCTAAAGAGCCACATGCGCGTTCATACGGGAGAGAAACCGTTTACTTGTAGTGTTTGCGGTAAAGGATTTTCACAACAGGTGTATTTGAGAAGGCACCTCGATATTCACAACGCACAATTTAGCTGTGGAAATTGCGGCAAGTGTTTTGCGAAGGAGACGCAGTTGAAGCGACACGTGAGGCTGCACACAGAGGAGAGGCCATTTGGTTGTGATGTCTGTAAAAGCAGGTTTATTCAAAGGAATCATCTTGAAAATCACATGAGAGTCCATTCATTAGAAAAGCAGTTTGTTTGTCATGTCTGCAGTAAAGGGTTTTCCTTGCACGGAGATCTAAAGAGACACATGCGTGTTCACACAGGAGAGAAACCGTTTGTTTGTAGCGTTTGCAGCCAGAGGTTTTCGCGACCAGCGTATCTGAGAAAACACATGGATATTCACACTGTACCTTTTCAAAGCTTTAGTGATTGTAGTTAACTTTTTATGAAGGAGTTAGATATAAAGACTCAAGACAGAGAAACCTTTTGGTAGTGATGTTTTTAGTATAAATAAGTATTTTCATCGTGATATGTACTTAACAGCTCATCAAGGAGAGAAGATAGTTTCTTTCCTTATTTTGCTGTAATTGCTTTTTTTTCATGTATAGGTGTTCAAAAGGGCCGCAACTTATTATTTTGATGTTAAAAAATAAAAACGTGGGCACACCTTCTGTTACCAGTGCTGTGAAATGTTTGACTACATTCTCGAGTTAGCACATCTGATAAGTATGGTCAATGTTTTGTGTGGCCAAATTTTAGCAACTGCTGTTGGAAGTTTTCTCGATGTGGGATGACAAAACTGTGCAGTAGTTTGTTCACGTTTTTTTGTTTATTGAATTTGTTGTCAGCTCATCACTCTGGTGATGGATGAAAGAGTGATGAGAAATCCACATAGAGGACTGGGTAGAGGAGAGAAAGCCAGTAAACTGATCATTTTCATGGCTATCAAAATAAAGTGACAAGTTTCTGAGAATGTTTTGTAAGTTTTGTCTTCTATTTATCTGGAACAGAAGTGACATGTTAGTTGATTAATTATGTGTCATTGAAACTAGAGACTAAACAGTCTTGCACTTAAAGTGTGTAACACAAAAGTTTATTTAATGTTCTTTAAATCAGGTTTATACTTCGAAGCAAAAGATGAAGCATTTTAGGTGATTCGTTTTCAGAAATTATAGATTTGTACAAAAGAGTCAAACCAAGTAAGAGCAGCAGCTTAAGACAGATTTGCAAGAACTGTAGTTCTGACAAATATTAGTTTAGTTTTGGTTTAATATTTTTAAGAAGCGCCGTGTTCTTGTTGGTTCTGGTCATTGTGCAGAATAAATTAACAAAAATCCAGGATTCTACTAAGGGGATCTGAACTAATTACAGCCCATCACTTTATCAGGTTATACTAATCTTTACATTATAGCGACATTGTAAAACCTGTAAGTCTGCCAGGCTTTACATGCCTCCCAATGCGCATCTTCACACAAGAGAGAAGCCATTCATTTGTGGCGTTTGTAGTAAAGGATTCTCCCGACAAGCCAATCTAAGGAGACACGTGCGTGTTCATACTGGAGAGAGGCCGTTCATTTGTAGTTTTTGCAGCAAGAGATTTTCCCTGCAACAGAATCTAAAAAATCACATGCATCTTCACACGGGAGAGAAACCGTTTGTTTGTGGTGTTTGCAGTAAAGGATTTTTACAACTTAATCTGAGAAACCACATGGAGGTTCACAAAGCACCGTTCACCTGTAGAGATTGCTATAAATGTTTTGTCAAGGAAATCCAGTTACAGCGACACGTGAGGCTCCACACGGAGGAGAGGCCGTTTGGCTGTGATGTCTGTAAAAGCAGGTTTACACCTAAGTGCAACCTGGAAAGTCATATGAGACTGCATTCAGGAGAGAAACCTTTTGTTTGTGATGTGTGCAGGAAAGCATTTTCACAACAAGGAGATCTGAAGAGACACATGCGTGTTCATAAGTGTATCTAGTCTTCGAATTGGGCAGTGGTTGATGCTGCTGTCTCACAATAAGAACAACCTACATTTGAATCCTGGGTGTTTCTGTGTGGATGTGGCTTGTTCTCTCAACACATTCATAGTTCTCTGGGAACTCTGACTTCCTTCAAAAGTCCCGAAATGAATATGTTAACTGGTATCAATCGAAGGTAGTTATGTTTATTTGTATAACACATTTCAACAATAAGGCAGTTCAAGGTACTTAACATCATAAAAATACAAAGTCATAGAACACACAGTCCATAATTGAGACATTACACTTTGTCAAGTGCCACTGTTACACATCAGAATATTTATTAATGTTTCATTTATAATGTTTCCAAAGCAACTCCATAATGGGTGGGTTTTTAGTCTAGATTTAAAGGAACTCATCGTTGGTATGTTTAAATTAGTTTGTTTTGTCTGTTGATTTAATGATTTGGATGTTTGCTTGTGATGAAGCTGGCGACCTACTTCTGAACCCTCTCTGCTTTCTGTAGGTAGAAGAGAAGGATTAATGCCGTTATTTGCTTGTCCATATAAATTCCCAGCAAATTGTATTTTTTGTGTTCTTCTTTGAACTGCTCAAATCAGACATATTTAATACAACTTGTGACTTTTTATTTTTTCTAAGAAGTGTAAGAATGGGATTCTTTTATGTGTTTTTGGCAGCATGATAGCTGTCACTTTATTATTTTTCATTGATCAAATGATCTGTATGTTTTTAAAATGGAAGTCCAAAATAACTGATTTTTGAGACGGTGTTGATTTAATGATTGATGTTTGTATTTTATTCTATTGAGATCTGTTTATTCCCAGCAGGGCAACATTTTTGATATGCTTGTACCACTTTTTCCTAGTCACTTTATCTTCAAATCTTACAAACAGTAAGAACTAAAAAAAGGAACTAAAAAAGAACATGCAGTTTATTTTCTGTTATAACCCATGTCACCTAGACCAAAACGATGAATTAAATAACTGATGTTTATATAGCGAGTATTGAAAAAAATATATATATAACATATTACAAGATACACATTTGTTCCACTTCTACGGTAAGTGTAACTGTCTATGCTCAAACTTGGCCAGTGAAGCATATTCTAATATTACTGTTAAAAAACTACTGATTACGGGAAATAGCTTGTCAAATCAGGACTTTGCTGTTCATTGATTGGCCAACGAACAGGAAGTAACCGGAGGTTAGCTTGACTAGTTTAGCCCTAAGAGCAAACCGTTTTAAAGTTTGTGTAAAATGAGTATGTGACTGGGGTTTTCGATTATTCGGTTGATATTCGTTTTGAAAATGTCGCTGTTGTGCATTTCTTTCTCAGTCGCTGACATAACCTCTAGCGGAGATTTTCTGCACGGAATGTAATTGGCTTTTATTAGCAACCGGAACTGACTATGAGACTCGGTGGAGCTAAAGCAGCTAACAGCAGAGACTTAATCAGTGCTTCTGAAGTTGAAGCTTTTAAAAGTATGTGATTATTGCTACAGAACAAATCCTACACTCTACGTTTTGTGAGGTTGTGAGCGGAACACAAGATCATGCGTGGACACTTCCGGACCGAGAGGCTGCAGACCGAGAGGACACAGAACCTCTGTCCAAGGTATCCGACTCTCTGCTCTGTAGCATCGCTTTATCTGTGCTGCTGCTTACATCTTTTATTTGATCAACTGCTGATTTGTGTCCATACAGGATAGAAAAACAGAATGTCCAGGTTGTATAACTGAAAGCTTTGCTCTTCTAGAACATGTGAAGGTTGAAGACAATAATCGTAAAAGTCCAGGAAGAATGTCTGCATTGATGAAAGTTGAAGCAGACAAACCCAGAGAGCTCAGCTTGGAGGCCTCCATACCTGCAGCGTCCGATTCAGAACTGGAGGAGACTCGAGACAGCAAAGGTGTCCGTGAGTGACACACACTGGTTTGCATAGAATCAAATGAATTAGCCTGGTGGATGTATAAGCAGACTGTATTTATTAGGGGAACTTCTGCTGCAGGAGTGTTGTTGTTCTCTTAGGATACACATCTCTACCCAATGCAGCGTCCAGAACGTGATGTAAAAACTGTGCAACAAGAAGTACCTGGAGAAAACCCACACGTGCACAGGGAGATCATGCAAACTCTATTCAGAAAGACCAGGGCCGGGAATCGAACCCAGGACCTTCTTGCTGCAAAGCAACAGCTCTACCAACTGCGCCACTGTGCAGCCCAGTTGTAAATCCAATAAACCCTGAACTGGGTTAATAGTCTGGTCAATAATAGTCTAATCAATGATCTGTGTTGAACTGTTTTATAATGTGTTACTGCTTGCCTTGCATACTGTTGGTATATCGTGTTTGCCAGATTTTTAAAAAAATAGTATTGCAGATATATTTGCTTTGGAGATTTGTTTTGATAATGAACAATTTAAAAACAACCTAAAAAAAATCTGTTAGTTTTGTCTTCTTGTTGAGAGTAAGGCCAGAGTCCTAATCAGTGTTTGGAGCTTTATTGCTGTTGAACACTGCAGAACAGGGTCTGTATGTGGCAACGTGTTCTGCGTATAATGACAAATCCACACTATAATATGATATTTATTTTAGGCCATATCATCCTAACTACAAAGAATATTTAAGAGGAGTTCCTCCGTAACTTCCATGACAACTGGCATTTATGTATTTTACTGATAATAATCTGCAACAACACAAAGAAATTAACCATGGACTGCCCCTAAAAATATTAAGCATGAACTATCTGAACACCTGGGCAGCAGTTAGCTAATCCACATCAAGCATACATATTCAAACTCCAGTTTTCCTCTCCTTCTGCTAACCATGAGTACAGAACAGGATGGAGATCAAACATTATGTTTTAGAAAGTAGGTTAATTCCTATCACTCGTCACCCACTTCAGCAGAGTAGAATTTGACAGGTAGTTAAATAGACAGAAAGCATAACTACAGCCAATTGCAGAAACGGTAACATTGGTGCAAACTACAGTTGTCTTATCTCCACTTATATGGAGCATAAAAAAATATGGTGAATGGAAACAACTGGAACAATATATTTGATAATTATTCTTGATTATTTTGATGTTTGACCAAATTTAATGTTTGTTGCTTGTTACATGGTTTTTTAAATGATGTTTCTATCATGTTAAGCACTTTAAAATGTACTTTTCCCCCTTTCTTTTCTGAATTTTATTTTTACATTTTGTTACTCTTAATATAGGATTTTAATCATTTGAAAACAAATATTGATGTTCATGTATTTTTCAATACTCCCAGGCCATCAGATGTTGGTGATTAAAGTGGTTCCCCATGACGGGAGCCCCGGTTTGGACCAGCAGAACCCTGAGCCCCCCCACATAAAGGAGGAAGATGAGGAACTGTGGATCAGTCAGGAGGAAGAGCAGCTTACTGCAAATGGTGACGATGAAGAGAAAACTCGGTTATCAAAGCCTCATGAGATCAAAACTGAAAACCACAGAGATACTCAAGGTTCAACCAGCAGCTCAGCTGAACACATGGAAACAGAAACGGAAGAAGAGGACAGTGGCGGACCAGAACCAGACGGAAACACAAGTCCAGTATGTTCTTTTCGACAAACTGAGGTGACGGTTAAAAAGGAGAAAAGAAAACTGCCTGATCTGCGTTCCAAATTCATGGCTCCTACTGGAGGAAGCCCGTTTCACTGCAATTTCTGTGGTAAAAGATTCAAACGCAAGACTAATGTTAAATTACACATGATGATCCACACAGGCAGTAGAGAGCATAGCTGTGATGTCTGTGGGAAAGGATTTAAAGAAAAACATTATCTTCAGACACACATAAGGCTCCACACTGGAGAGAAGCCTTTCGCCTGTGACCAGTGCGATAAAAGGTTTCATGCAAAGACGAGTCTTAAGACTCACCTGAAGGTTCATTCAGGGGAAAAACCTTTTCCATGTGACATTTGTGGCACAAGGTTTAAAATGAAGGGAACTCTTAAAAACCACATGATGATTCACACAGCAGAGAAGCCATTTGTGTGTACCGTGTGCGGTAAAGGATTTTCACTTAAAGTCCACCTAAAGAGTCACATGTGTGTCCACACAGGGGAGAAGCTGTTCACTTGTAGTGTTTGTACTAAAGGATTTTCGCAACAAATTCATCTAAAGATTCACATGCGCATTCATACCGGAGAGAAACCGTTTATCTGCAGTGTTTGTTCCAAAGGATTCTCACAAAAAGAGACCTTAAAGAGGCACATGTGTGTTCACACGGGAGAAAAACCGTTTATTTGTAGTGTTTGCAGTAAGGGATTTTCACAAAAAGAGACACTGAAGAGACACATGTGTGTTCACACTGGTGAGAAGCCATTCGTTTGTGGTCTTTGTTCTAAAGGATTTTCACAACAAATTCATCTGAAAAGTCACATGCGTGTTCACACAGGAGAGAAACCATTTGTTTGTAGAGTTTGTGCCAAGGCATTTTCAAAACAAGAGTCTCTAAAGAGACACGTGTGCTCAAACAGAAGATGAACTTTGTGGTAAAGGAACAGGTTTTCCCTGTCCTACAAATTTCTTTAAAGGGAAAGTGAAAATAGTTGCTCCAATAGGAAGAGCTGTTAAGTTACATTTAATAAGGAGTTCAGAAGCTCGGCAGTGTAACATTACAGCCTTTTAGAAAGTAATCATGTAATTCATTCAAGCTTTAGTTGTGAATTTGTACCGTCAAAGTGGACGTTTTTGCAAATCAATTCAAACAGCCCCAAAGGTTTAATCCATGAAAACTGCTAAAACATGCTGATGTCAGCCTGGTATCTCAGAAGTACACGTCCTTGGTGGAGTGTTATGCTCAAAGTTGTTTATTTGAATGTTTGACTTGACATGTAAAAGTAAAGTTTTCATGGACCTGACAAGAAATATGTGATCTTAGTTTTGATCATTTAAAAATCCACATAATTTGGTGAACAGAGTACATGACAGCATCAAAAATTTTAGATAATGTTTAGTTGTGCATCGTTTTGCTTATTTATTGTTGTTTTTATGTATTATTATATTTATGTGTTTGACTTGACCTCAAATAATGCATCTTAATGTCTTTGTAAAGTTCATAGAGTACAGTTGTCATGTTAAATGCTTTTACTTTCTCAAACATGACTGGTGTTTTTAAAAGAATATGAGAAAGGTCCATTGCACCAAAAGAAAATAAAGAAAATAAAATTTCAGTTGTGCCAACTGCTCATTTATTGTTCACATTTGTTTATCAGAAAAATATTCCACATTCCTCCACTTAGTTTGGGTTATTGTTTTGTAAATAATTTAGTCCCACCACTGATATAATGCATAAATATTGTAACCTTCCAAACTGAAGTTTGTACTCATCTATGACCATGCGTGAAAAGACACAAATGAGGAAATAAAATAAGAATAAGGAGACAATATCTACTTATTTGTAGTCCTGAGCTGTGATTATATACTGTAAGAGTTCAAAATAATAAACATAGTGACTAAGGAAGTAAATAATAATACGTCTATTAAGTGACAGTGATATGATATGCAGTTACGTTCTTTTATTCTGAAAAACTAACGGATGAAAGTGGAAATCGTTTAATAGCGATGCTAGCTGGATTAGCTAAATCTCAAAAGAAAAACATCTTGGATTTTGTGCACAAAAAAAGTGTCTAGTTGATGCTACACTGTCTATTTTACAGTCCTCTTGTAAATATTGCTTCTTCGTGTTTGTTTTGAGCTACTGTGAGTATTTCTTACCAAACTTGTCGGTACATAATATAAATAGCCTTAGCAAAGTGAATGGCCCGTTAGCCACCATAGGGCTAAACCAGCTAACAGCAGAGACTTAATCGGTGTTTTAGACTTCGAAGTTTTAAAAATGTTTGTGGTTTAACGCTACAACACAGTCCATACTGTGCGTGGGAGGACAACACGTCTGTGGACAGTTCCGCTCTAACCATATGGTCCAGCTGAGGACCGAGAGACTGAAGCAGAGTGAACCCAGACCTACTGACAAGGTATCAGACTCTGCTCTGTAGCATCAGTTCAGCTCTGCTACAACTTCGATTTTCTGTTTGATCAGAGGCTGGTTTGTGTCTGGTTCCAGTTTCAGGCAGCAGAAAGACAGAATTTACTGGTTATAAGACCAGAACCTTCACCTACTAGAACATGTGAAGGTTGAAGACATGAACCACAGGTGGAGAGAGGATGTCTGAGATGATGAAGGTTGAAGCAGATGAACCTGGAGGGTTCAGCTTGGAGCCTCTCCTGCCTGCAGCATCCATGTCAGAACTGGAGGAGGAAACACGAGATTGCAAAGATCTCAGTGAGTGACACACATTGTCTGAATTGGAGAAAATTAACAACCAGAAAGTTATAAAAGAGTAAATAAACTGTGGAAACAATCAAAGTCATAAATATATGTAAATATCATTGCTGTCATTGCAACATAGGCAAGCTGTTCATCAGATGACCCTTCATATATCCAGCTGCTGAAATTTCTTCCAACCAGACCAGCTGCAAAACAAAGATTTTGGCTTCAATTTTTGCTGTTCAGTTTTAAAACAGGTGTTTAGAATGTTGAACAAACCACAAGAACAAAAAATAAAATGCCATGAAATTACCATAGTACTCATCAGATAAATGTGAAATGTACCTCTTCATCTTTCAGAAACTGTTTGAAATTTTTCAGATTGCACAAACGTTTGCAGACTAATTTATGGCAATAAAAATTGGGTTCGTCTAAATGTGTCATGAGCGAAACATTCAGCTTAAACGGTTTAGTCTAGAAAAAGTCTGTAGACATCTTGGCTATGTAAACAATAACATTTTATTTTATTATGAGCATTCAACAATGTCCGTGTGCATTTTCTTGTCCCCAGTTCATCAGATGTTGGTGATTAAAAAGGTTCCCCAGGACTGGAGCTTCAGTTTGGACGAGCAGGACCCAGATCCCCCTGTTATAAAGAAGGAAGAGGAGGAGCTGTGGATCAGTCAGGAGGAAGAGCAGCTTAGTGTGAAAACTGAAGATGAAGAGAAACCTCAGTTGTCAGAGCTTCATCAGATCAAAACTGAAGACAATGGAGACACAGGGGCTCCAAGCAGCAGCTTAGTTAAACAGATGGAAACAGAACCTGATGAAGATGACTGTAGGACTCCAGAACCAAACCCAAACAGAGGCCCATTTCCAGTATGTTTCTCTCAACAAAGTACGACTGCTCAGATTGGAGTCCAAACAGGACACAAACATTTCAGCTGCAATATTTGTGGCAAAAGTTTCAAAAGTTACGCGACTTTCAAAATACACATGATGACTCACACCGGAATCAGAGAGCATAGCTGTGATTTTTGTGGTAAAGGATTTGAAGAGAAGCGAACTCTTCAGACACACATGAGACTCCACACCGGAGAGAGACCGTTTGCTTGTGAAGATTGCGGTAAAACGTTTCATGCAAAAGCTATTCTTAAAATGCACCTGAGAGTCCATTCGGGAGAAAAACCCTTTTCTTGTTATGTCTGCGGTACAAGATTTAAAACGAAAGGAACTCTAACGAGGCACATGAGGATCCACACCACAGAGAAACCGTTTGTATGTCATGTGTGTAGTAAAGGATTTTCCCTACAACATCATCTAAAGAGGCACATGAGTGTTCACACAGGAGAGAAACTATTTGTTTGTGGTGTTTGCAGCGAGGGATTTTCACAGCAAACTCAATTAAAGAGACACTTGCGCGTTCACGCTCAGGAGAAGTCATTTATTTGTAGTGTTTGTAGTAAACGATTTTTTAAACAGGACACTCTGGAGAGACACATGCTTGTTCACACAGGAGAAGACCCATTTATATGTAGTGTTTGCAGTAAGGGATTTTCAAAACAAGAGACTCTGAGTGGACACATGCGCGTTCACACGGGAGAGAAAGTGTTCATTTGTAGGGAGTGCGATAAAGGATTTACGCGACAACAGAGTCTGAAAAACCACATGGAGGTTCACACGGCACTATTTAGCTGTGGCGACTGTAGCAAACGTTTCGTGAAGGAAACGCAGTTGATGCGGCATGTCAAGCTCCACACAGAGGAGAGGCCGTTTAGTTGTGACGTCTGCAGGAGCAGATTTAATAAAAGGCTCCATCTTGAAAATCACATGCGAGTGCATTCGGGAGAGAAGCCATTTGTATGCAGTGTTTGCAGTAAAGCGTTTTCACGACATGGAAATTTGACGAGACACATGGCCGTTCATGAAGGCTGCAACTCTTGATATTGTCAGTTGGTTTATCAAACCTTTTTCAATTATTAGAATTTTGTTTTTGATTTTCTGTGGAGCTCCATTAGTTTTTCATTCTGGATACAGAATGAACTCCAGAATAATAATAATGCCTCCATTATTATTTAATAATGCCTCTACAGTTACAGTTTTAAGCTTAAGAATTACTTAACTTAAACATTATAATGCTTTCATTATTATGATATAATAATGGAGACATTATTAATATTATGCAACGATTATTATAGAATTTTAAACTTAAAAAAAAGAGTTGGAAAACGTATTTAAAGATATTTCTTTGTCTTTTTGGCGATGATTCAATATTTAAAAATACTGTAGGCCTCATAAATGGTGAGCCAATAATGACATCAACTAATGAGGCTACATTATTATATTAATGTAATGAAATTCCTAAGAAATATTTTCTTTTTCAATCTGTAAATCTATCAAATTATATCCAAATGTAAATATTATACTTAATAAAAGAATGTTACATGTCTTCCATAAAGTAACGAGATGAAAATACAGCAGTGACAAAAAATGTTTAGCCCCATTAATTTTTGTATGTTTGTCACACATGTTTTAGATCAGATAAATTTGAATAATGGACAAATTTATCCTGCGACAGACTGGCGACCTGTCCAGGGCATACCCCGCCTCTCGCCCGGAACGTCAGCTGGAGATAGGCACCAGCA
>CAEGAF010090367.1:0-50790 GCA_903067075.1 Micropoecilia bifurca | reverse complement strand
TGTTTCCTGTGACTGTATTTCCTCTGTTGTAATTCAGACAAATGGTGTGTGTTTTTTCTTTTTTTTTTTTTTTTTTTATCACATTGCTGGGGTAGAGGAGAAGGATACACATAAACAAAACCATGTTATGAGGGGATTTTGCGGGAGGAGAGGAGCAGATGTCTCCCACCACACCACTAACAGCTGGACGTTGTGTAACAGAGCTGTGGAGAAGCAGCGCAGGAGTGGCAGGGGGATGCATGACTGGATTGGTTGTTGCGAAGCTTCCATGTGGCTCCGAAATAACACAATGACAGGACAAAGAGTAGTAGACACACCATTACGCCAGAGAGACGAGGAAAACAGACCGTTCTGGCCAGATGTATGTTCCCAAGCAAGAAGATTCTGTTACAAAACTCATTGTGACCACAACAAGGACTGGCCGAATGTGTGTCAAAGAATGGTAGCGTGTCACTTAGCAGAGCATAAATAAGCAAAATCTCTGCAGGATTTTGCGTGTTGCGTAAGATTATTGTGAAATATCTAGGAGCAACAAATCAAAATTTGTCAGGGTCGATATCAAGGGGCAGAACACATATTTCAAAATGTGGTCTTTAATTTAGCACGCTCTGTGGCCCGTTTCATGATCGAGCAAAAGTGGAGTTGGAGTGAAAGTGTGCGAATGGAAACCCAGAAGTGCAAAAACACAAATGTTATTTCAGAATGTTGGCTTTACGTCCTGTAAAAACAGAAAATATAAAAAAAAAAAAGTAGGAGCCCGTGTCCTGCATAGTACAAGGAGTACTGAGCATGAGGTGAACATCAATCAACAATGCAAGTCTCCCAACAAAAACAGCTTTTAAATAATCCTGAAACAACAATTAAATGGTTATAGAAAGGACGTGCAGTCCTCTTTTTAAGAGTCTGGTGAATACACAAGAGAAGTGTTTGTCTAAAAGCCTAAACTGCAGTGCTGGTCAGCAGTTTGCACGTCGTGAAAATCCCATTCTTAAAATATAGAATTTTTATTTATTTATTTTTATACAGGCTTCTGCTATACCCCCAATGCAAAGCCTATCAAAAATACCTGGAGCACCCAAAGGGAGCCCACACATGCCCAAGGATAACTTGCAAACACTGCAGAAAGACTTCAGGCCAGGATTTGAACCCAGAACTTCAGTTCTGTGTGATAATAAAAGAAGATGCAAGGTTTCTGGGCACACAGACAAACCAAAGGCAAAGCAAAAAAAGTAACATTTTATTATGATTGAAAGCACACAACTGTTTTGTGAGGTTTTAGAGGGATTAGTACCGATTGCCTAACAACATTAATATGACACAAATTTGGAAAACTCAAACTTAACCCTGCCTGCATCAAGTCTTACCTGTAAAGATATTTTTAATTCTGTATTTAATTATTTGTTTGCGTTTCTGGAAAGTTGTCTCATATGTCTATTGGTCATATTGGTCATATGTCAACAGTAGTTGTTTTGCAACATGTGAAAAATTGTTTTGATAATGAAATAGCATAAAGTGAATCAGTAAATGATACTGAACCATTTTCACCATGAAAATTGTGTGCAACAATTTTCCCCAGACCTGCCGTGGAAAATTGTGTGCAACAAAGGATTAATAAAAGCAGCAAACAGAATGTCTAAAGTATCAACCACCATAGTTGCTGTGAATTTTAGTTAAGGGCTTTGTTGATCCCCAATTCAGAGCACATTTCCAAGAAACGTTCAAAAATAAATGTTTTACAGAGATCACGTGCAAATATTAAAGCAATTAAAGGGGAGCAAATGCTGGGAGCTCAATAAACAGCACCATAAATAAATAAAAGCCAAGGCCTCCTCAGTGAGGCGAGGATATTTGGAAACAGTAAACCAAGAGGAACTATCATCCCAACCATCAGATGTAAAATGGAGAGCCTCCAGAGTGAACTTGCTTTTCATCACAACGAAGCCACAAGAATTCCATAAAAGCGTACCTAGTGTTCCAATCACAGCCTGATTACTGGTTTAACATGGGGCAGAAATGATTTCCACACAGTCACATCACACGGTCTGTGGTTTGGACTGCCCCCGAGTTACCCTAAAGTAGCTGATAAAGTATGCAAGCTACAGGGAAGAAAGATTTGTATGTCAAAACTTGTTTGGTACAAGTAATGAGGTAATAACTTGTCACATTCGGCCACATAATGGTTGACTGATGAACATTACATCATGGAGCTATTTTCACAGCTTGTATTGCTGCCCAGCCAGGCAAATCTGGCATTTTTAAAACCCCACAAGAAAAGACTAAGCACACACCATGATGTATCATGAGTTGATGCTTGTTGGTGCTGCACAGAAAAAATAAGGAAAACCAAAATATTTCTCTCTGTATGATATGGATGGGATTTGAACAAAAACATCAAACTTTTTGTGATATCTGACAAGCTAAGATACTGAGTATGTAAATTTACATAGTCAAATATCGTAGGTATCTGCTAAAGTTGAGTAAAACAAATCTGAATGCAATGGTGAATTTAAATTAATTCAAATATCATTGGAAAATTAACCAAGTTCAGTAATTCAGTCCAGAAAGTGACAGAAAACATGATAGATTTTAATTACTTATTTCTGTTCATGCTGAGGGCTATGGCTTTTGCCACATAAGCATTTACAGAAAAACTTGATCTGTCAGTCTTCATGTTTTTGACTGAATTACAAGAAGGAAAATAACTTTAAAATACACAAAACCACTGAAAAACAGATTTTTAATTCAGAAATTGTGATAATGGGAAAAGATGCCGACTTGACATTTTCTTTAGGGTTTAACAGTCAGTTATAATCATCATTAATTTGATTATTAAAACAATGATACATGTATCTTTGTTTTTAATGAATCCCTCCCATGAGTTTCCCTTTATAAGTTCATGAAATAAACTTTTCAATTACATTTCACTTGACCTGAGATTCACCTATGAGACCACCCACAAATATGCATAAATGTATAAAAAAATAATTAAAAAAAATCTGACTAATCTCGGTTTTAAAGCAAGACAGAAAACTGAATTTACAGAAGTTTTATAATTTCAAAATAACAATTACAGAGTTCCTTCTGGCCTTTCTGATAAGCTTTGTTTCAGTAGGTGTGTAGTGTGGCACTACATACAGCAGGTCTAACTTCTCTACATTGCACCTAGTCATACTTTATCAATATACAGGTGAAAACAAGACAAATGAAAACACTGTTTTATTTTATCAAAAAGGTTTATTTTCCACACTATGTTACAATAAAACAAAAACACAAGAGGCTTTATGAAACTAAAGCTACGACTCTGCAGCCTCCTCGTCGTCCTCTCTCTGCATCTCCTCGATGAGCCTCTGACGTTCGGCAGCCTGCCTCATCCTCATCATCACCACCGTCTCATAGTCGCGCTCATTTGAAAGGGAACCCTACGGAAAACACAGATGACATATTAGGAAAGTGGGGTTTATTCTAGTTTAGTAGACAGAGTTAAAGAGACAGTTTTTGGTTTGGATCTCAAAAATCCAAATGTTTGTTTTAAATAGAAAAAGACACAAAGAAAGAAGCATTGTTAGGATTCAATAGCTGATTTTACAAATGGATGAACAATGACAGAGTTATGATGATGATAATGATGCATCCTCAGGCATTAAATGGAAATTAATGGACAGGAACACAAAAATCATAAAATCCGTGTACTAGCAACAAATGCGAAACAGGAGTGTTTGCATCTTCACAAAGAAAGGAGCAACTTTAATTCAGGAAGGAAACCATGTATTAAGGCATTTATTTGATCCTGATGTGGCACAGATTAAAATCACATTTTGAAAGGAAAGAGTGGCTATTTCTGTGCAGCGTGAGCCATCCTTTAGAAGGATTATATCAAAAATATTGTCTGTGCCAAGAAAATGTCTCCTTACCAAGACAGTGAAACGCAGGATAGAGTGGTGTGTGTGTGTGTGTGTGTGTGTGTGTGTGTGTGTGTGTGTGTGTGTGTGTGTGTGTGTGTGTGTGTGTGTGTGTTCTCTAAAGGACACAAATGAGAACAACTTAAAGAGAAGATGTAGGGTTTTGTCAATCTGGTCGCTGAGCTGAGACATCTGGAAAGCATCACGGGGACTCCACTATCCATGTGCAGAGAAAGGCACAGGGTAAAAGTGAGAAGGAGGAAGAGAGCGGAGGGTCCGTGAAGGGAAGCTGCCCTCCACTCCACCCCGGGGTTGAGGAAAGCTGCTATTATCATTCCAATAATGTGAACTCAAGCCCTTGTCTGGCACGCAACTATGACATATCACGCGAACGCCATTAGGTAAATAAACAACTCCTGCATCTTCAAGCTAAATAAAACATAAACAAATATAAAAGGGCCAACTTGTCAACAGAATACATTCCTCCTCTATCATGCTACCTGCTGGAGACACCACCAAACTGCACCCTGAAAAACTGCAGGTCTATAACAATTTACCAACATATAGTCCAGTAGCGTAAAGGAATTCTGATCACTAACAGGTGCTATATGGAAAACGTGATGCATCATTTGCTCGAGACGAGCGATGTTTCCTTGCCTTGGGGAGTTAGCTTGCTATTTAGATGCTCAGCCAGTGCATCACCCTGTAAATAAACACTGATACAGTATCCATGCGTGTCTAGTGCCGTAATGCCGGAACCCAGCGTGACTTGGAAACCATAAAACACCACCCAAAACCAGGACTTCCAACTCAGAGATGCGTGTTATGACAAACACAATCACAGAGAGGACTGTGGACTTGACGGCAGAAATTTCTTAACAAGTCTTAAAAAGGTCATGCCTAAGCGGGCAATAGTAGTGCAACATTTTTGTGGAAGGATAAAAGTGTGGTAGGAAACAAGTGCGCAAGGAAGAGACTGTGGCTGGAGTCAGTGCTTTCACACAGACGTATCAAGGTTATGGGCTGCATGAGCAACGGTCTACCAGGAACTTTTAAACCTCTAATTGTTCCCCTTTCCTGATAACCTTGGCACCTGTCCTCGCTGTCAGTGGTACCAAAAGAAGGTTCCATTAAACCTTTATGTTACTTTGCTTGATTGGGCTGCAGACCAGACTGTGTAATTAGCAGCTTGTCTGCAACCTCAACTTGTAAAGCGGAAGTCAATTATATTTATGTAGCTTCAAAAATTTGTATACCACAAAAAAATTAAAACACAATTAAAACGACAATATGAAAAATTAAAAAATTTAAAAAGACAATATGAAATATATATATATATATATATATATATATAAAATAAAGTGGCACTTTTTATAAGTTTTATGTAATAACATTTTCTGAGACACTATATTTTTGTAGGTTTTCAACAGCAGTAAGCCATAAACATCAAAATGAACAAATGTAAATACTTGAAATACATCACTGTGTGTGTAAAAAACCTACACGAGTTTCACTTATCTATAAAAATCCTCTTTTCAAATCGTGATATGTTCTTATACGAAGAAACAACATGACGATTAGCTATATGACATCAGCACAGCTGATTTCCCCTAACAGCCCAACTCCTGCCTGATCCCAGAACAGTTATGGCATCCTGAACAGCATCAGCTCCGTGAGTCAGCCAGTTTAACACACCAGCAGGAAGTCGCTCGCACAGCAGGTGGCTACTGTGTTCCTCCAGCGCAACTCGTCAGATCCACTTCCCATTACGCCACTCCTCTTGGTACGTGTGAAGTACAGGCGACTGCATGTGTATGTGATAAAAACGACAAGTTACAGCATGAGTACGATGAGCGCGTCTTGTTAAAATACTTGTCATTCCATGCTGTGAGCACTGCAGCCTGACAGATTACAGAATAATGGATTACTCACTGATACCAGCAGTCATTGGAGAGCTTCATGTAGACATTCGCTGAGCCAAGAAGCAACTGGACAGATATCAGAGACAAGAATGGGGTTTTCCCCCCTCTGAAGCCTTTTCTGTTTCAGACTAACATTTCAGTCTGTACTGCAGTGTGGTCAGGTTAATCACAGCATCATTTCTGTGGAGTGTGTGTGCGGTGGCATAGCGTGTGTTTCTGTGTGTCACAACCTCTGGGTTATGTGATTTATGGAAGTCGAACTCTTACACACTTAAATTTAGAAATCTTTTCGGTGTGTGTGTGTGTGTGTGTGCCAAATGCTTGAGCAACACAAGAAGGGTCAAAGTGGCATTCCTGCGCAGACGAAACGTAAGCGTAGCACTCAGTGGTGAATTAATCATCACTCATTATAAAACACAGAAGATGTACGACATCATCCAGTTTCTGTTGGTTAAAAACAACTGAAACACTTGCTCACATTTGTCTCTTGTCTTCATGTGCATCTTGCAAGCATTTTACTGTGACAGTCCAACATCTTTTTTTTCTGTGCAAGTCATGTAGCCAAAGAGAAGGACAAATGCAATTCAAATACTTCAAGATTACACTTATGAACAATATATTTGAAAAACAGAATGGCAGAAATAGCAAAAAATGAAGGAGACTCCCTCCTGATCTTTTCAGACTAAATGATGATATCAGAGTGAGGGATAATGACAAAATGTGATGTTTTTTCTCCAGTTTAAACAGGCTGGACTGTAGACCTTTGTTTACAGATTTCAGAAGGCATAAACAGATTATGAATTTGAAAGGTAAATCTTTCAGAGCTTCAAAGCTTTGTGTTTTTACATATGAGCAACGGTGCTCATACGCATGTGGTTGTCGGTGGTCAATGTTTTAATCTGAACAGACTTCTGCTATATGGAGTCAGAGATTGCCTTTGGAATCTGTAGAAGTAGAAGAAATAAATAGTGAAATGAAAAATGGCTACGAAGACCTTACCTCCTGGCATTTCTCTATTTGATCAATGGGCTTTAAAAAAAAAATCATTAAAAAAATGAAAAGACGGGCCTCTGCCTCGCTTGATTTCCAACAATATATTTTTGCAAAATTACGTCTCACATACTTGGGTTCCTGGAAAAGCTCTCTGATTGCAAGATATTCTTTAGTAAAACAAATGAGTTTGTGTAACTGTTAGGCTTCAAATCTTTAACCTGAAGGCTGTCAAAAAAGCTGGAATTGCAAAAATTCTAAATGTTTCATTGGATTGACGATTTCTGCTTTTTGTTAACTCTTTTAAGCATTTGATGAGTTGAAGCCAACATACCATTATTTAAACGTGGTTTGGTATTCAATGACTGCTGAAACATGATATATTATTAGACCTGCTTTTCTGATTCTTCTTAAGTAGGGAAAAAAAGTTGCAGCATATATGCAATTGGCATTTTTTTATTTAGTCCCAAAGGAATAAAGGTTTTCAGAAAAAAAACTGTTAAGGGGTTGCAAAAAGCATGTCTCATTTTTGTTGCCAACTTCTGAGGAGTTCAATCTGATTCATTAAGCGTGTGTGTAAATGAAGCCAGGAAGTGAAATGTTTTTTTTGTGATCCAATTCTGATTAAAAGAAAACACAGGATTCAATCTTAGGTCCCGTCATAAAAAAGCATGACTTTAATGTTGTGGTTGTAGAAGTATTGTCTCAACTTGCCTTTTTATCAGAACCAGGATGACTAAGGTGTGCATCATTCAAGTGAGTTCAAAAGTAAAATACGTCAGGATTGCGATCTAAACAGAAACTGGGTCAAGCAGCAATGCATTAAATCAGTATAAATAAATGTTTTTAATTACATGATTACTGAATGTAACTACTGCTATAAAATTTGTAGTAACTGTTTTCAGAAATGCGAGGGTGTTTTCCTGTAGTCTCTATTTGTATTCTTTATTTTTGTCTCCCACTTTCATCTTTCTGCCCCACCTTTCCTGTCTTGGCTTGTTTGGATACCCTTCTTTCACCTGGAAAATATTGACAAAATTAACAATACCATGCCCAAGAAACTAGTCCCCTCAAGATTAGACTACTGTAATTCATCATCAAAAAATCCCCCTCTCCCATCCTCCCAAAAAACAAAATATATATATATCATCCTAAATCCTGCAGTCAGAAAGATAGATGATATGTATTTTAATTTAAGCTTCTCGTTTTTGGCTATTTCTGAATATAGAAAGAAAGTTACATATAACTCTGAAAAACCAAGCAACATCCTATTTTAAATCATTATTTTGTAGCACCTCTCTGCCTTGCTCTGTGGTTTTAAGACATAATCAGATGGAGACCTTTTAGTTATCAGGCTCCTCTCCCATAGAGCAAGCTATATGGAGCAAGCTATCTGATTTTGTCCTTTAGGAATAGATTTAGGTGTAGAATGAAGCTTTCAGTTAGAGCAGCTAGATATTCATGAGCTAAGTCTAAAGTTTTATTGCTGGACAAAATACTGAACACTCTTCTTCATTATTATTCTCTTCTTGCAAGTTGATTCTATTTAAATAAGGAGAACTGAACTGAAGGTGAATGTGTAGGTCTGTGTACTGTATCCCTCATTAAATGGTTAAATTGATTGCACATTGATTAACACAAAGAAAATAAGCAGAAAAAAACCCTGCTTTTACCATTTAGGATTTTTGCAACGATCGAAACACGGTGACACTGAAACATTTCTGTATAAACACCTTGAAAAGTCAGGTTTAAGCTGTACCAAGAAGTGAAAAAAGACAAACCTTAGCTTCAGTTTAAAACTTATATCTGAGCTTTAGAAGAACCATCAGTGAAACACAGGCCGACTGATTTCAGTTAAGCTATGTGTGCCATCTTCGACATGATTTAACAATGTCTTAGTTAAAGGGAATCAGACAAAGCAAGAAGAAAAGCCTGTTTAAGTGCAGCCCGTCTAGCAGCTTTAGCACAGAGGGAGCAGAAGAACACACAACAAAGGGCTCGGGGAAGATCTACCAAAGCCTCAGTATGGGCTTCTAGCACCAGTCAAAGCAATATCTGGAAACACTTTTTTTTTTCTTTTTTTGCAGAAAGAAGAAAAAGCATGATTTCAGGCCCAGCATAGCTGCATCAAACCACACTGCCCACCATGGTCAGGCCTTAGAAAAGAAGTTTATACTGAAATGAAGTTCAGGCTAAACCTCGCTGTCTGGAGGATACATAGCATGAGAACACCATCAGCGGAATAAGCCCAGCATCTGTCAGCCTGCAGGTCTTCTGAACTCACTTCCAAATACTGCGGATAACGCAGGCTCTTCAACCTGAGTGCCTGCTAGTAGAAAAGCAGCTTTGTGGCTGTAGGTAGAGGACGGAAGTTTTTCTCATAAGGGAGATGCTGTAAAATGTTCTTTCAGACTTGGCTGGAGGTTCTAGTTTCATTTGCGTGAGTAATTGTGTCTGGTCTTGGAGACCGTCCTGGCACTGGAGAATGGAGCAGGAGAAGAAGAGAGGAAAAGCCGGCACGCCTATTGTTTATTGGATGAATTTAAAAGAAATGCTAAAAAAAAAAAAAAAAAAAAAAGGATTTCTCCTTCATAACATGCATATTTAAAAATCAAAGAACAAGACAAAGCTGTGTACAAAGCTCTCCTCCTTTATGCCTGAATGCATTGGAAATATTTTGACAATTACAGCTGAAACCAGATGTTTACATACACTGTATAAAAAGTCACCCATCCTTTTTATTCTCAGTGTTTGCTAATCCTAACTGACTTAAAATTTTCCCGTTTTAAGTCAGTTAGGATTACCAAAATGATTTACATCCACGAAATTCAAGATTAATGAAAGATAATTTGCGAGAATTTGAATTACTTTCTACAGAGGTCTACAATGTTTAAGACTGGGGTCAAGCGTTTTGAGTTTTCTTAAAGCTTTTCACAACAGCCTGGCGGAATTTTGGCCCATGTCATGGTCACTCTAAAACATAATTTTCTTTTTGACCTTAAGTCACTTTGTTACTATGTATGTAGGTGATTTGCCTATGGTGATTGTCCAATTGAATAAATTTGTGCAGAACATTTTGTTTCTTAGCTCATGTTTTGAGATGTTTCCAAATTATATTCTTTCATGTCATCATTGATTTTGTGCTATGAATCAGTCTCTCAGGAACCAAAATACGCCAGAAGATGACCCTGCTACCCTCATACTTCACAGTTTCATGCATCTCGCAAGAAAACTTCATGTTTTATTCCAGCTGTTTTTTTTTTTATTTTAAACACAAGTTGTACAGTCGATAAGCAAATGTGACTCTTGCCATTGACTATTAGCGATCAGTACAGCAGAGCAGAAAACGTGTTGTTTTGAGACGGTTTACAGTTCGTTACAACCTCACCATACGAGAGCAAAGGCAAAGGCGTGAGAATTGGATACAGCCGGTTATTTCTGTTGTGAAACCCAGGGTGCCTGTACAGACATGTCTGTTGTTTGATTATACAGAATAGCCAAAGGCCTTCATTCAGGCAGAAGAGCCTGTGGAGTGGGGTTAGCAGTGGGGCTTTACACAAGCCAACAGCAGACGGGAAAT
Source organism: Micropoecilia bifurca (assembly GCA_903067075.1). Taxonomy (NCBI): domain Eukaryota; kingdom Metazoa; phylum Chordata; class Actinopteri; order Cyprinodontiformes; family Poeciliidae; genus Micropoecilia; species Micropoecilia bifurca. The sequence continues at coordinate 40,399 of CAEGAF010090367.1, read as the reverse complement.
CAGGAAATCAGCAAAGAAAAGGGACAATAGCATGGAAATTAGACATCTGTTAACCCCCCTCCTCTTTGTGATCAACCTGTTTGCTCACCAACTACAACTTCCTTTAATAAGCACGCAATCAGTGGAGGCTAAAACTTTTTTTTTTCTCTCACCTCTCTTTCAAGCATATTCTCTAGAACTAAACCATCCAGCAAAGTTTCAATCTTCACTAATAACATGGAACATGGAAAAAATGAGCAGCTCCAATTTACCACCTACTTCCCCCACAGGTAAAGGGTGCAGCCAATCAAACAGCAAAACTCAACTGTAACACCTTTCCCCGCAGGGCAGACTTGCTCTGCAGTCACGATGGTGTGGTCTGATGACTTGCAAACCTTCTGAAATAGGCTGACTTCACAAAAGCTGAGACAAAAAAAGAGAAAAAGAAAAAAAAAAACAAGCAAAGCCTCCACCTGGATGCCCTTGTACTCTGACCTCCTCTGGTTTATCATTTACGCAAGGAGGCCTTTCACAAGCAACACACCTGGACACAAGCAACAAATCCGGATTGCAGCGCAATCCGGATTTCATGCCAACTGGAAGAAAAAAAACTATTCGTAGCCCAAGAACTAACAGCGTTCTCTCCAACTGAAAACGGTAAGAACTGTTTCTTTGCAGTTAAAAGTAATTAATCCTAATGGAAATCTTCTTTAACCTTCTTCGGGAATAGGCAACACCTTTGTGTCAGTGTTTCAAAGCTGGGAAGTAAGCATTGCTCTCTGATCAGTGACAAGTCTTATCTTGTCGTCGAAGAGTTTGTGCAGTTAGAAGCAGCATAGATTCCTGGCTGAGGCGGGTGTGCATGTGTGGGCTTCTAATATCCCGGATTTCTCTTTTTAAAGCACCGAGACTGGTAAGTTTATATAGTCATCCATTTTTGTCCGTTTTATTGTTTTTAGTCATTCCAGACAAGCTGCTTAGAGAGAAAACCCATTTCATTATTTATTATGAACCTGGAGCTGAGGAAAGCGCTTAGAAAGGGTAGCAATAGCTAAAAGGTATCTCTTGTAAAAGAGATCTTGGATCTCAATGACACAACCTGTGTAAATAAAGGTCAAATAAATAAAACAACTGTGTTCTTTTGGTCAATCTGTTTTATTGAGTTTAACGTCTACTTAGCCATGAGGTGTTTCCTCACAGCTGAATCATAACACCCCTCTTTGGTTGACCTGACATGTTTGGAAAGGAATGCTGTTGTGTCCACACTCTTCAACCTCCCGCTGCTGCTAAAGTGCCGATAAAACGTTTTACAGCCCGACGAAGCATGTTTGTTGAAGTGGCTTACAAATTTACAGAGTTAGTGTTTCAAGTCACGAATGTAGAGCTAATGTGGGCAAAGCTGTAAAAATCCTTTACAGCGAGGAGATTATCTAATCGACATGCCAGAGTTGATGAACAGGGCTCTGGTTTTGGGAATAAAATGCTTACAGGTCACGAAATGCAAAGGCACTTCCTCTGTAAAATGCTGCGTAATTACCGTTTATGCAAGATGTTCCCTAATACGAAGAATTTAAAACATAGTCTTGGATTTGAAAGATATAATGGTTGCTTTAGATTTTGTTTTGCAAAACAATTCTTTTCCAGACTCAGTACTTTAGATTTTTCCCAGAAAATTATGGACATCCGACTAAAAGGTATTAATTTAAAACTTGCTTACATGGTTGAGTGGCACCATCTGCCCAAAATAGCTTACGGTATAACGTGCACAATAGGGCCACAGCCTGGGGTGCATCTGAACATAAATCACATCCATTTTTAAAATATATAATTAAAAAAGCCTCCTGGACTAAATGCAGACTCTTTAAAATCTGATTTATCACATCCAGTAATTTTATCCTTTTATAAATATTTCCAAAAATGGAGGTTGTAATTGCTTTGTTTGACACTTTACAGTCAGTTTCCAATTAAAGTCCACTCGGTTCATGAGTGAAAAAGCAAAATGGTGATGAATAAAATGATACAAATCAAGATAATGCATGTGCATTTAATGTAAAAAAAATCAATATAAAATCAAAATACTTTCATCAGTTAGGATAATTAAAGAAAGAAAACATATGGAAAAAACACGCTTTTCTCCCCACACTGAATTTAATTTGTACTATACTTACTGGAATAAAAGCTAATTACTGACTTTTCCAGTATTCATAGCAAACCTGAGATTTTGCCAAAAATAGTGACATTGTTAGAGGAATAACTACATCTAATCTAACTTTACTCCACCATCTGTGGTGATTACAAAGTGTCTTCATTTATTCCACCACTTTGTGTTCCACATCAAATTTATTTTGATTTCTGACAGATAAAGAGAGAAAAATACATCCTTCTTTAAAAGCTGTGTGAAGAGATCCAAAACACTAAGCAATTACTCTTCTGGTGTTTGCAGTGTTTTGCTTTTCTTACTGGAATTCTTAAGTAGATTAATAGACTTCCTCTGGAAGTTATGCAGAAGACCACACCTGCTCTTATGGGAAGAACCTTGGATTTGGAAAATAAATATTTATAAACAAAGGCTTCAAAGCATTGCTGGATCATCCTTTTGCTGCCAAATAATACTAAATTTCACTGCGCCACGATCGAGTCCAACAGGTGCAGTCTCTAAACAACGGCTGTCAATTCTCATTAAATCTGAGAACAGACCTCTGCACTTACATCTGGTGCTGAATACCATAATGAGCACAAGCTCAGACTTGCTTCAGACTATCATTTGCTAAATCCTAATTGTCTTTTTTTTTGTTGTTGCAGATGGTACTATGTATTTAGGCTGTATCATTTCCTGAGGATTCACAGAGATCAAAGTCTAACTCCAGTAAATCCATCAGGATGCCACTTAAAACGTTGCTATACAGAAATCCATCCTCCAGTCGCTGGTCCAGCAGACACTCAAAGAGGAGAAATGTGCTATCTGTCGAAATGATCAGTCTACCCCTGGGTGATTTCCGACACGTCTCTCACATTGGGAGTGACGGCCAAGACGACAGTTTTGGAGATTTATCCTTCCTCAAAACGCGTCACGGCCTGCTCCGACAAAGTTCCAAGAGCGAACAGAACCTCTTCCTGAGCTGCAAGCCACCACCAAAGCCTCCGCGCCTGAACCTGGATGGAACGGAGGGAATGCAGAGCCCTGAGTGGTCTGTGGACCAGAAGAGAAAGAAGTGCAACTCTTTGCCTCTTCTGGACAGTGAGGAAGAAGATAAGTGTGAAATCGAGGAAGTGAATGAAACGAGGAACGACTTTGCTTCTAATCAGACTTGCCGGCCCGGACGTGGCAGCGTGGGTTCTGATAGAGATCAAGTCTTCACAGGGAGTTGTGAACACATTGATGAATTTAAGGATGAGGACAGTGGATTTTCATTCAGCCTGGACCTGGGCCCTTCAATCCTGGAGGATGTTCTCCGGGTGATGGACAAACTGCACAACTGAAGAACCTTGAACAACTTGGTAAGACACTTGCTTTTGGAGAAGAAATTTAACTTAATACTCCTCTTGGGACACAACTTTGCATAACCGTGAGGACGTGATACAGTGTAGCAAAGACTGGATAATTTTGCTTATAATTCAATTTGCAGGCCTGGTCCTGATCTGCACAAAGAGTCTGCAGAGAGCTGTGACCAAACTGGAGATCAATTTATGAGGACAGTGGCTCTTTATTCAGCCTGGATCTAGACAAACTCATTCGTGAACAATGTTCTCCAAATTATCGACAAACTGTGCAACCATGCAAAATACTGACGTAATCCATTCTTTGGAAGACCCAGCACTGTTTTATTAACAAAGATACTTAATAAAGTAAAAATGGTTATTCGCTGCTTCCTAAGATATTTACTTGCTGCATTGGCACACAAGTAAAGACATTCTCAAACAAACAAATGAATAAGTTGTTACTCTAAGGAGGACATGATGTTGTTCATAGAACATTATGGTAACCAGCATTTGCCAACAACAGAATGGTAAAGATATGAACCTTTTTTTTTATGTTTGGGCATTTCTAACTTCATCTACATTTCCTCTTTACTATTATAACCTCCCAGCCCACACTCAAAGCAGCTGTTAGGATTTAAGGGAGCTGTGTTTAAGCAAAGAAAAGCTGAGGCTGAAATCCAAGGTCCTTGAGCTGTGATGTCTTGAGTCTTGGCGTGCTTGCCCGTCTATTGTGTGCACAGGGCAATTTTTCCTCCGCACGCATCCTGGCGGCCCCACTCGAAGGTAGAGCAAGGTACCCCCCATTTCTCATTCCCAGCAGTACAGTGAAAACAAACATTTTGCTCTGCTTCCAATAAAAGCCAGCCAGTGGTGGCAGCATACCAAGCCAGGCCACAGGTCCAAGACCTTATAAGAAGAAAGAAATGGCAGAGCATGCTGTTTTGTTAGCTGCAAATCAGAGTGCGATGATCTGGCGAAGGGCGCTCAAGAAATAAAGTGGCGGTGAGTAACACTATACATCTACATAAGCAGGGAGGCTGGAAAGGAAGGGGGAGACAGCAGAGGTCCTGATGAGGACTTAAACACAACCCTCTGAGCAAATACATGCTGCGTCTCATGGATACGCATCGCATTTCTTCTCACGTCATCCAAGTGGGAATTTGTGCAGACAATTGAGGTCTACTAATGAGGAGGGTTGAGAGGATGATATGTGGGACAAGCCCGGAAAATGTTGAATTCCTTTGCACCCTAAAAGGTCAAGCTGGGAAATACAAAAACCACAAATGTCCTGCTTCAAGAAAAAGACTCAGTATTCTATGCATGTCCAAACAGAAACGGCATTATTCCTGGATACATCTGCATTGTATGTCTGTTTTGGTGCCTGATGTTTTAAACTGGATACCTCTGTTTCTTGTATGTGTTATGACAAAAGTCATTGTGAAAGCATTTTTTGCATTGTAAAATCTACCGGTTTGTACTTTGGTTTGGTAGGCAGAAAAATGTACGCCATTCAAATCCCATCATTGGTGGTTTTGTGGATAAACTAAATGGGACTGTTTACACAACAATGGGCCGACATGTACTTGGCTTCTCAGCAAAAGAAGCCAAAATGGATGGATTATGTTTTGCATCTCACTGATGTCCAAGTTTTTTTTTTGTTTTCCAGCAATCATTGTCTTGGGTACAAATAATTCAATGTGGAAATGGATGGTAATATATATTAAAACATGTCTGTTTTTGACAGTCAGATATTGCATTACAATTAATTTAAGAAAACAACTGGCTCAAATGATTTCCATTGCTCTGAGGCATGCCTAAATCACAATAAAGGTGGACATTGCCAGGTGTTGCAAAACTCAGTTCAAGCTGGAGCCTTGATCGCGACAATGACTCATAATGATTAAAGCTCACTTTCTTAACAAATGAAAAATAAAAGTGCTAAGTAGGGCAGCTGCAATGAGACCAAATTGTAGACCAAATAAGAGGAGTTAAATCTTCAAATGTACATTTATTTTCTGCTCATATAAAACAGGTGAGCACCATTTAATAACCATTAGTAGTCTAGGGGCAACTGGATGTACTGGAGGATTTTAAGGGCAATCAGATTAAAATGAACAGATGCTACAAACAATACCTGATTATGCTACGTTTTGTGTTGGTCTACCACATAAAATCTAATTTAAATTAAATGAGGTTTGTGGTGTTAAGTGGCAAAATGTGACTAACGTTCACAAACATTATTAAATGTAAATATATGTCAAAGTGAAACTTCTGAACTCATCTCACAGCTTTAATATTGTAATATTATATAGTCTTAAAAAAACAACAGCCTAAAATTAAGTCAAACATTTTGACTTAATTTTCAGGGCCATAAGAACTAAACAATAATACAATCAGGCTAAGATACGAAGAGTATCTTTTTCTTACACAATCGTGTCCGAGCAGAAAAGGGTTCAAACTAGATTTCAGCATACCGATGGCGGGGGCCACACGCTACGCATCTATTCCAGACAGAAGGAATAGTTTCTCAGAATCCACTTTTCAGGCACTAGGAAACCAGCACATTGGGAAAAAAGTCCAGGAATAGCTCATCTGATGCATCTGGTTCTGTCGTGACAACCCCGAGTTGACTCTGGGTCTCGGTGGAAGACGCAGGCATATAAAACTCTGATTTAAATGCTGTATGATGTATTAACCTTAAATAATATATCCTAAATTGAACTATGAACACACAGTGATTAATGCTGAGATCATCTCCCAGGAGACCCAAGCATAAGTCTTGGCAGACATCTGTGGAAGTACTGCAGTTACAGTCTATCAGTTATTAGACTGTAAGCTATACGGTTGGCCACATATGTGAATCCTCTTTCTGAAGCTGCAAGCATGAGCCTGTCTTAGAAGAGATTTAATTTATAGGTACAGTGGAGTTTGGCTTGAATTTGTTTGATCTGATCACCAATATGTCGAAGGAGACAATTTTACAAAAACATATTTTGGGGATTCTTACAGGCAAGCAGAGCCACAAAACTGCTCAAAATACACATTTCCACCACCTGCTTATTGACTCTGGCAGTTCATATGATATTTTATCCTTTTATTCCAACTTACAAGGCAGAAAATTACAGAAAAAAATGAACCATAAACACGATTTCCTGACAGAAATTAATGAGATGAATCATGCCATGGCATCTCTTCTCTTTTGTGAATTGAAACAAGTTTTAACACTGTTATTAAAATAAAGAAAAGCGGTCAGGAGATTTAGAAAATGTGTTGGCTGGCAGACTGAAAAAAAATAAATACATCAAACACCAGCTTTTTGGGGAGGAGTTTGACTTTTTTATGAGTTCAGGAAAAACGGAGCCAGTATTCGTGAGATTAATCTGTAAACCTCTCCTGCATCCAGGAGTTTATGGAAATCCATTGTAAAGTTATGGCTTTTCTTTCTTCAGGCCACTGATTAATACGTCTACATTTATATCCTTGAATGAGCGTGATGTATTGCATGAATTTCACTTCTTTTGTGCTTCACTTAGAAATTTCAGCAGGTCTGGCATTTTATTTAAATGTATGCTTTGCAAATTGTTTTATCCAAAGTGAAGCCAAAAAGATTGAACCTAAAATGCTTTCTTTTTTCCGAGTAATGAGATTTTTTTTTATTGTTGGACAAATATTAAGATTTTATTTAGTTTGTACGTGTTAAGCATTCTTAGAAAGGGATCATGATGAAGAGTATGACACGGCTTCCTTCTTTATTAGAAAAGCCCCATTAACTCCAGATGCATTTACTGAGCCAAGAAGCAAAGCAACGAGAACTGGGGTGAAGTCATCTGTGTCTTTAAACTCTCTTTAGTCCCATCGTGGCCTGCCGAGCACTGTGTTTGGACTGATGAGGTTAAAGAAGCAAGACCTCACCCACTTTGACCCTATGTAGTTACAGGTGGCCAAAGCTGAGGAACCAGGGAGAGATCAGATATTTAGATCACAAATAGTTTTTTCCCCCCAGAATCCACCCAATCAATGTCCACTACCTCCAGACAAAATCTGCAATAGTGTATACTGTAACTGTCTGGCATCTCTTAACGGACAAGTATTGGATTGAGGGCCAAATGAAAAATCTAAATAACATTTTCCTACTTGGTTGCAGTGAAAAAAAGGTTTAAAAAAGTATAAAAGAATTAGCTTTGGATGTCAGTAAAGCAAACGGAGTTAGTATAATAGCATTTAAAAAGATTAGAATGACAAGTCCCAGTGTGCAGGCTGAGTCTCGGGTTCTAACCCCATGTAGGAGGTCTGACACCCCTCACTGGGCTGAGGGTTGAAATACAGCTCACCAGAAACTAGAGACACAGATAAGTGCAGAGAAAAAGTCCACTGATTGAAAAACATTTAGACATTTTTGAAGCTGAAAGATTTCAGCTTCTCTGTTGTGCAGACAGGATCAACCTTAAAATGCTTAAAAAATCTCAGATGAATTAGGAAATGTCATTTCTGGAAACTGTAATGCACACCCACACATGAGATGTAACCTTTTCCCTACAAGAACTCCTTTTCTCGAGGGCTTTTTGAGACAACCTCACCAGACCAAAGGTGCAGTTAATGAAACCTATTTTATCTGCAAGTGGCATTCTGTGTTTTTTTTTTGGTCTCAGAAAGTGATGTCTCCATCACCACCTCAAGCTCTCTTCTGATTGGTGTATCAACTTGTCAACGTCAACTTGTCCCTCCAGCTGAAACAGGGAGAGGCAGAGGTGGCAAAACCACCAGAGCAGAGGAGAGAGTTATATTTGTTCCTTATATTTGTTTCTATTTGTTACTTAATAATAACTAACAACTGATTTTAAATCATTATCATAGTTTATCATGTCCCTTTCATGCTACAAGAAATTATGTAATAGATATTTGCCTGACTAGTTAACAGTGATTTGAAAAATAAAATATTACAAAAGCTCAATATTAACAGTTGCACATCAAAAACGAAACTTGAGGATAAAAACCTAAGGATTAAAGTTCACAAACGCCAGTATGAATACACAAAAGCTTTTCTTAAAACAATCCCGAGCGTCAGGCTGACATGTTTGGCTGTCATTATTGCACAGTGCCTCCCCTTGGCTGCCGTGTGAAGTGAAGCATTCCTGGACTCTCCCAGGTCAGTTACATTAATGAGCAGCTAACCAGGCTCTCTGAACCAGTGAGAGGCCACCGCCTCACCACTCCAAAACAAATAAACTGAGGTCCACTTACCCGACCACACTGATTGTGGCTAAAAAGAACAAAAGTGCAAACTCTGGGGCAACATTTGAACCGTTGATATGGAAGAAAAACAATAAATCTGAACATTTACATAACTCTTTCTACAGGGAGATTAATATTTTTGTTGGAGAAACAGCAACCGGCAATACTTTGTAACACTGGGGAGGCATGACCTATGAGAGCAGAAGGAAATTTAAAAGAATACATTTCTGTGTTATAAAAGTACCTGTGAAGACATGAAATGGCCGGTTTGGGATGCTGCAGCAACAACCTCAGGCTGTCCTTCCAGCCATGTAATCTTCAAGGGGTTACCACTCAGCCCACTTTCATTTTTAACAGCCAGTTCCTAAAATGAGATATTTAAATACAATTAGCATTAATTAAATCACTGGATCTCTATGTGTTGCATGAAGTTGTAATAACCTTTGCTAAATGTTGGTTAGAACTAATGTTCCTCAACTGAACAGATGCACAAACAGAACTATTCTGTTGCAGTTAAAATTTCCTGTAAATGTGCCCCTTTTTTCAGATGTTCTCATGTTATAAATCATGAACATCAATGTCTTTCATAAGGTTTTTGGGGTAAGATTACCACTAAGTAGGATATAAGTGGAAGGAGAAGGAAAATAATCAATAATAATAATAATAATAATAATAATAATAATAATAATAATAATAATAATAATAATAATAATAATAATAATAATAAAACTGGTTATAAAATAAAAATCTATAATGTTTGATGTGAATCATCCCATCAACAGATTTAGTGGCAGTTTTTTGTTATGGGCCATATTGGGAGTTACCAAAAACACCGTAAGTAAGGGGGAGGAGAATGAACTCACATCCGCCTGCTGGTGGTAGCATCATGGTGTGGAAATGCTTTTCTGTATCAGGGGCAGTACTGTACTAGCTTGCCTACAGTTAATGAGTCAAGATAAGTACAGGGCAATCTTAGAAGAATACTTGCAAAAGCATTGAGATTGGATTGAAATGAGGATTTGATTAACTTCTCAGCACAACAATCCAAAACATACAGCAAGATCAAAAGTTGTACAGTTTAAATAAAGTGATCTTAATTTGTTAGAATTGCCCAGTTAAGATAAAGACCTAAAACCAATTAAGAATCTGAGATATTAAAATGTATGTTCACACCTGAACTGAACAAAGTCTCATTGAATTTGAGCAGAGTTGTTAATGCACAGAAGTTTAGTGCAATTGCAGATTTTTATTTGCTAAAAGAAAAATGTAGGAGCATGAAATTGTGCAGGTCTGTTTGCACAAAATCCCAATAAAAACACATTAAAGTTTGTGGTTGAACGGGTATAAATACTTTCGCAAGGTTCTGAAGCCACGGAAATGCCACCATCACTGCCTAAATCCAGTAGACTGACAGTAATGTTGTGTTGAGAGGAAACGACAAACAAAGGAACACCAAAACTAAAAAGAGCCGGCGGAGCCAGACAATGGAGAACAATGACTCAAGTGCTTCAGTTCGATGGTTCCAATCAGTGCAACAGTTTCGAAAGCACGGGATCATTTTAGGTCAAAGACAACTTTTTGGGGTCAGGACGTCTGTCAGATGTTATTCCTAGTAATAATCTAACTCAAAACTGGTTCTAAGACTGTGTGGCAAGTGGTGAACTAATGTGGTACAATTCAAAAAGTCTCCTAAGGAGATCCTAACCAGAACAGTAAATGTGAAGGCCTCGGGTACTTACAGCCGCTCTTACAGATGCAAACTCCACAACAGCACTTCCTTTCTTCTTACTCGATACGATCACATTTAATACATCCCCGTACTAGATGACACAGCAGGAGGATGAAAGCATGAGGTTGAAGGGGAAAGAAAGATGCAGAACATTTGAATTAGTATTTCCTTTCACAACATAATCTATAACCATGAAAACAAAAACATATGTAGAGTCAAGATTCAAAACAGTGCTGAATATCACACATTTGAGAAATACAAGTTAGCAATTTACTGAATTGGAGAAAAGTTGTGTTTTTTTTGGGGTCACATGTATTCACAAGAAAAAAATTATAAAATACAAAGTTTACACACCCGAGACAACGGCAGGTTTAGGTGATGTAAAAAAAATAAATCCAACATACAGACTCCAGTACCACATGAAGAAAACTGTATTATTTGGAACAACAGCTGGGAAAACAGTTCACCTGTTTCATCACACCATTAAATATTCAGTCACTATTTTTCTTGAAGACAAAAACATTAGTCAGGCTTGGATGTTTTTCTTTGAAAGAGAAATATATCTGATAAGCTATTCCAGATTTTAAATAGGATGGCAAGAAAGAAACCCAGACATACAAAAAATATAAGTGACTATTGTTTCATGCTGACTCATGACAGCATCCTTGACTAGTTTTCTTATCTTTTCATCAATTTTGAGGGAATTTTCAGTTCTTACCAATGTCACAGATGCACCATAGTTTCTCATCTTGATTAAAAGCCTTCACTATCTTGAATGTTATGTCTAAAGCTTTCGAAATTGAACTACACTGAAATAAAGTGTAAGTAGTAGTAGCACTTACACTTTAGTAGTAAGTAGTAGTAGTGTAAATTTTGCTGCAATTAACTCCTAGCTACATATCTAAGAGAGTAAAAGAGGAATAGGTCAGAAATAGATATTATGATACAATTGCTTTTTAAGACAGTATTAGAGAATAGAAAAAATTTCATCTTGTATGTTTAGCTCTATCAACTCTACAGAGAGGCCATTTGGCATTAACCTGTTCCCTGTTTTAGCCTTTCATGGGAGCAAAGAGAAGGGGGGGGGAAATTCAGCTTTCTGGGAACTCGAAACTCTAGGAATGCAAATGCTCACTGAGGACACTCTGAATCCAGCCAACAGTGACAAAGGAGAGTCTCAAAAGGCTTCTATTTCACGAAATATAAATATCTTAACATCTTTTTTTTGCCCCTTTAAACAAAGATTTATTATTGCAGGCAGCCAAAGTACACAAGTCCACTCACGTACGCATACATGCACACTCATAACCGTCTGCATTTGCATTTTCCCACAGAGGGTTGGCTATTTCTGCTTATCCAAACCATTAACTGTCACTCACTCATGGTTGCCATTAAAAACATTACACATTTTCTTTGCCTAGAAATTCAAACAGGAACAGTTTTTTTTAAGACCATACTGGATGCATTTGTGAACAGAACAAATTCAGCTGTATTACTTTGGGCAACTTGGCGTCACTGACACTTGCCCCATTCCAGTTTGAGGCCAACCTGCACCCCACCAAAAACCCTCATGACAGACTGTGGCAGAAGGTGGTGGTGGGTTGCATGAGAACAGCACATTTCCTAAAGCCTCCCTTGGTACCATTAATCACCTGGTAAGAGGGGCACAAACAATGCCGTGCGTGGCTTTTAAAGGGCACTACAACATTGCCCTCAGCACTTTCACTGCTACAAAACTTAATAGGCCTTGTTTAAGGGGAAGTGTAAACAATCTAGAGCACTGATGTCATGCAGGCCTCAAATAAGGGTGGATGCTTGCGTGCAGGTTTGTTCAGAGTTAGCTCTGGAAGCCCTAACAGCGTGAAAAAAAGGATTTCAAAAGATTATTACATTTATAGCAGATCAGCACAAGTTAAATTTTAGGACACCCACCTTATGAAGCAGCTTAAGCAGAACATCTTGAGAATAACCTCCATTCAGCTCATCATCTTTCTTGCATTTCCATTTTAACTGCAAAAAAAAAAAGAGGTCAATATTAGTCATAATCACTTTCAAGAAATAAAGAAGTGCATGATAATGGATAATCCTTAAAGCACAAGTGATAAAACTCAGCTGCACAGGAGGCGAACCATGCCAGACAAGTTTGGCTCTGATGAGAAACAGAGAGCTGAAAAACATCAGGACAGTCTGAAGCTATGGGAGAAAGAACTCGTTACGCTCTTGAAACATCGGCACAGAATCACCTGCAGGACCTGCAGTCAATTTCCATTCAAAACAGTTTTGGTGCTGCACGAATGGAGAGAAGCTTCTATCATGGGCATCAGAGACTGCATGGGGACTCGCCTTCAAAACTGTAACGTAACAATCCTCTGCAGGTTGATGCCTGAGCTTGTCGATCATTTCTTTAATCTTTTGATACAGGTAGTCAAAGATAATCCACCAGCCTCCAAATAAAATCCCAAACACTAAACTGCCTTCAGGAAATCAAATCAGCTGTGAGTAAAATAGCATCTGTATAAAACTTGGAATCATTTATTTGGCACCAGAGATGCTCGTAGCAGCTCTGGAGGAGCTGCAGAGCTCTGGTGGAAGAATCCTTTGCCATGATAACTATTAGTCGTCCACTTCATAGATTGGGGCCAGAAAGGGATTAAGAAGGCTACTGTTAAAAGCCAGTCAAAAAAGTCACATTTAGAGTGTGCCATGCGCACCCATGTGGAAGAAGGTGCTCTAGATAGAATTTTACTTTTCTGGCCTTTGCAAAACTCTGTGTGGCAGATAACTAACACATCATATCTCCTTGAATACATCATCTCCATGTTGAGGGATGGTGCCAGACGTTTCAGGCTGTGGGGTCCTTTTCCTCAACAAGACATTGTGTCAACCAGGCTATATTTTATTAAAAAAATAAATAAATAAAGAACATCTAGAAAAGCAACAGCTACAGGAGGAAGAATCTTTTAAGCTCTGAAAAACCTGTAGCCAATTTCCATCCATACCTGTTGGTGCACGAATGAGGGATCTTCTAAGGATGTGTGCACCAAAAACTGGTGAGTCACCTGCTAGACCAAGTCTCATCATCCACTCCTACAAAGTCTGATCCCCATGTGTCTTTTTACATATGGGAAATTTCTACTACTACGGAATCTTCTTGAAAATTCAATTCGGCATGAAAGTGACCACAGAAGGCAACATCATTTATTAGGATACTTTTTCCTTCTTTATTCTGTTCTCAGGTCCTGTCACTAAATGCTGAAATGAGTTCCCGTACTCCTTAAAAAAAAGAAAAAAGTGATATTGTACAACGTCTCATATTCACGGACAAACCGCAACAGAAAACCGGCCAGTTTTATGGCAACTGCTGAGAGCAGCATAATGAATGGCAAGCACAGGGGGTTGATTCAGTTCCAGCAATCTGCTCACTGTCAAAGAAACACATTTTCTGGGAATTTTCAAATCCATGTAGCATTTGTACAATAATTATCGCTGAAAATGTACATTCCCTCTTCCAGCAGAACTTTCTCCTTGCTTAATAATAACTGTCATAACCATTCATCTTTAAATTAGATGCACAAATATTTGTGTGATGTGATGTTTCCTGCCCACAAAACTGCTGGTTTTGATCATGACTTAAATACATTTACAAACAGTAAAGATATTAGTGAAAAAGATCCAAATGGCAAATTAATGGAAAGGCCTGGTAAAAAGTAATGTTTTAAAGCCAATAATGAATTGTTCAGATTTGCTGAAAGATTAATGATATTTTTCCATAAAAATGGAAATAAACATTGAACACTAGTGGGTGGTTTCAAAAGGATATTGAAATACGCAATCCTAGCTTTAGACAAAATAGATGTAGATATTTGGTGCAGGTGCAGATTTAAATAAAATTACATAAAGACTGAAAAACATACCTATGACAAAGTAAAGTTTTTCACAAACTAGTTAGTTGAAAAACTTTACTTTCCTTCCACTTCTCGTTATATGCTGCTTTATTTTAGCCCAAAGAAATTCCCCAAATCTATTGGAGTAAATGGCCAAAAGGTCACAAAATGTGTAAAAGCTCAAGAACACTTTTGCGAGGAATCTAAACTAAGAAAAGAACATTTAACATTTGCTGCGACTTTCTCGTGTTTGTGACTGTGGTTTGGGATCCTGTCAATATAGCTTTTGTTTTTTGTTTTTCAAGTTGAATATACAAACGTCTGGGGATATTGCCGCTGCTTTAGATGGCTTTCAATTACTAGAACCAGGTTTAGGGTGTAAACACATTAGCTAACATTCCTTGCATCCGTTAACACACACAGAACCAGGCCATTTCTAGGAGGAAACATAATAAGCCTTCTTTTGGCATAAATATTGGTCCCCTGACAGAATCGTGCCTAATCGGGAGGAAGTGGTGTGAGAGCAACATATGTGCTAAGTGATGAGACAGCCTTTGTGGTCTCTGAACAATAAATTACAAACAGCTAACAGTTGTGTAAAATGTATACCAAGCCCCCCATTCTGATTTCCACGAACTGCCCTTAGGTATTGAATCTTACCTTCAGTTTTGGGGTTACGTTGCTCTGGGAATATCTCTCCCCTCCTGAGTGTGAGAAAAAGCATTAGAGATGGTTGAGACAGTGAGGTAAAAAGACAAAGGAGCAACTGTTTAATTGAAATATGGTACTCAAGAGAGTCGTCGAGGGGCTTGTGCCGAAAGACAGCAACTTAGAAATGGCTCCCATGTGGTACATTTTTTTGACTTTTGGAGACATGGCTCTGATCAGGGGAGGGCTGAGTGCGTGCAAACAGAGGGACTCAAAGTATGTACAGACGATGAACGAGTAATTGCACACCCACAAAAGAGGGTCAGGTTTACATCTCCAGAAGACTCCGCTGCTTAAAACAGCGAAGGAAAAGGAACGAGATCTGACGGACAGTTCTGTGTGTGCGTGTGTTTGGCACTTTGCATTCCTGTGATACTTTGCCAAGACGCGTGACTGCCAAATGAACTAAAATAGACCTCTTCTCATATAAGTTCAGCTATTGTTATTGTTCGTTGCTTGAATAATATTTGGTGAACCACAGGCAGAACGGTGGCTAGTGTGGTTAGACAGGCTGGATGATTGCTTAGAAATAAAAAGCATCAACTAGCTGATCAAACTGAATTTATAACATCAGAACGTGAAAACACCGATACATTTATGATAACCTGGACAAGCACAGACTGCTGAAGGCTAAATCCAAGAAGAGGTCAAACCTCTCTGAGTGTAGTTTCCTGGTTGTTGCTGTGCTTCTGTTTCTCTCTGGATCTGCTCCCTGATGAGCCTCTGCTCTTCTTCAAGTTGTCTGGATCCCTCCTCCCTCAAGCGGGCGATCTTTTAGGTTCAGACACCCAAATAATACGGTGTTAATCACAAACCTGGATGAACATTTTGTAGACATAATTGAGCTAGTTTCCTGTCCCAGTCTGTGTTTTTATGAACTTAAAGGAAAATAGATTTTACACTTTAAAACATAAGTGCCAAATGCCACTCCTCATCATGAACAAAACTACACTTTTCTCATTTGTATCTTCCAGTCAGAACAAAGTTACGCAAAATGTTCTAGTGGTCTTAGTGATAAATATAACCAGAAATTATAAAAACTATTGTCTCAGATTGAACCTTTGATCTTTCCCCAAGTGTTTGGATGACTCAACTAGAAACTGAATCAGGAACAAGTATTTGACAAAGAACAGAATAAAGCACCTGCTTGTGTTTCAGACTTTCCTGGACACGTTAAAATAAGCCATTTCCAGTAAGCCTCTGTGGTCTGTCCCATTTCTAAATTACAAACTTTTCTTTTTCTACAACCTTTCCTGAATGTCGAGCTGTTAACTCTCTCAAAGTTTCGTATTCAGAATTTGTTACACTCGAACCAGAGACTTCACTGTACCTGGTAGGTAAATCCATATGACTCGAAATCCTCGTAGTGTGTTTTGCATTTTACATTCAGGCAAAATATGTTACAGAACAAAATTTCACCTCATTCACAGCTGAAAGCATCATGTCAAATGTCGACCAGATTTGCACAACTTAATAACTTGCCCAATACTACTCATCAACACAAAACATTAAAACACTGCTTACAGTTTTAACAACTTAAAATATATTATAAAAATAATTTATCATTTTGTGTGTGGATGTATTAATGAATATAAATATTGTATTTTATGTGATTTACATAGGAGTATCATAGTACATAAAACAAAGTAGATGGCATTTTAATTTAATGAATATGTTTTAGTATGCATGAGAAATCAAATATTTCCCTGTCTTAAACTAAAGACTGACTGCTGTGTTTTTGCCTCCATCATGTCTTCACAGAACAGCAGGATTCATAGCAACAATAAATTACACACAGATGTATTATATATACTAAATTAGGAGACAACTGACTGAAGCTAATCATGTTGGATGTTGTGAAAATAAAGGGGGCTAAATAAAAATGGATGCCACAATTTTTGGATTTATATGTGAGAAACAATTTGAAAACCATGTGTAACTTTTCTTCCACTTTCCATTGATGAACTTGACTGTGTTGGTCTCGATTGCGTGGTTTTAACGTGACAAAATATTCTTACTGTTCAACACATTTTGATATTCTTACCTCTTCTTCAAGTGTTCTTGTGATCTGCACTTCCTCCTGGCTCTGGGCCTCTGCTCGCCGTTCTCTGGCCTCCAAGTCTGAAAAAAATATACTCATGTCCATCCCTTATATGCTCAAAATTACATTTCTGCCTGTTGTTTTAAAAATCTTTTACTTGTTTACTTGTTTCATTAACACTACAGTACCTTTAATAAAACAAATAAACAGCAACTACTCACCAAGTTTAATTTTCTTCCTTTTCTCATCTAATTTGTTGTTTCGCTCTTCAGCTTGTTTCTTGGCAGCACGAATCTTGTCATAGGCAGCCTGGAAAGAGCGTTAGTCACAGGTACGAACTGTCTGATGGTGTGGGAGTGAATCAGGAGGATTTTTACAAGTTAAAAATACATTGTTGGTCTCACCTTGGCTGCAGCATCAGTGAGAACTTCAAGAGCCTGGGACAATTGATGGAAGAGCTCCGCTGTAAGAAAGAGACGATGGCAAATATGTGAGCTTTACAGCAAAAATAAAAATATATAATAAGGCTAATAAGTGATAAAAATGTAGACATGCAAGTCAATATTTCACAACTAAGGAGAGAAAAGAAAACAGAATAAATCTACACATGATGCAAACTTAATTTATGGACAAAGCACTGAGCATTTACATAAAGAAACCAGAAGTTTCCTCTTATAAAACCTGCTTCCTCCAATGAGAAATGGCAGATTGTCTTCACCTCTCTCCATCCATCCTCAGTTTCCCTCCACTCCAGCTGTCACTTAACACAAACCCACATTTATAAATGTACACACTAGGCGACCACATTCCCCAGGCTCATCCTACACCACTGACCATCCTGGCCAACCTTAATCATTCGCTTATGGAAGGCCCAACAGGCTGATATTGTTACTCCCTGTGGGGACTGGCAATACACACAAACAGATGATAGTGCTAGCAAAGGCGATCAGGTTACCTCCATGGATATAACTGGCTCAAATGAAATCCAATTGGTGGCGGGGGCAGGGGGTTGGGAGGTAGGAGGAATCTGCCATGCCTAAAAGGCAACCCAGAGTCTCACAATATGGTTTGTTGAGAAAAATGAGGGATTTCATGAGGGGTATCGTCAATTGGTGAAGAATGATAAGCTTTAAGTCTCCTTTTCCATGCATACAGCTGCCCCCTTAGGGGCTTTCATGCGTGAGAGGCCAAGTCTGTCTATGTGTGAGTTCAAATGTTGAGGCCCTCCAAACCGCTTCTTTTCCATTTCTGGGAAACCGACCCCCTGCTTTTGTACTATTCCTCTCAACCTCCTAACCGTACCAAGTTCCCTTTTTTTTCCTGTCACAATCAGAAATCATCTAAACCATCCAGGAACCACAGTAACCTCCCTTGAAAACATACCTCATTACCAGCCTTTTGTGCAAGTTGCTTCAACCCCCCCTACTGACAAAAAGCTACAATGGGAGTCATTGCTCCTTGCTGCAGAGAGCAGACCGACTCTACAAAGAGGATGGAAACTGAGGCAACTGTGGTGCTGATGAGGATTTTTCAAGCTTGTCTATCTTATTAGAAATACTCCAGTGTGTATTTAGTTATGTAGAACTCCTGTCAGTAGTTTAAATACACACCTGATAAATCATCTCCCTTTTTATTTAACCATAAATAGCCAAAATATCACCTTTTAATATTCTAATGTATTAGAACTGTCCTTTTTTAGGATAGAAAAATCACAGAATATACATTTTAACTGACTTTCAAATACAATTGAATTCTAACATATTGTTATATGTTGTAATTAAATTAAACATATTGTTATTGGCTTGATTTTTGACCATGTTTTGTGACACCGTTGTTCTAGCACCTCTTCTAGAGTTTGGGATCATCACCCTGTTAAAAGCCCAAGTTGCATCTAATGCTGCGTTCCAGTTGTACTTGAAACTGGAAAATTCTGGCTCCCCATTTGAAAAAAAAAAAAAAATCAACCGCAACACCCTCCAAAGTCAGATTTCCCACTGGGAAACAGGAAGAAACTACTACTCCCAGTCATAGACTTGCACTTCAGATTGGTTGCTATTCACATCAACAGTAATAAGAGGTGGAGGAAACATGCACTTTTCAAGACACAGCAGAGTAGATCTATATCAATGTAGCAACTCTAAACTGAAGAAGTGGTGGTTTTTTTATGGAAAGTAAAGCTTACAATGATGTTTGGATTACTATGTTAGAATTTCTACTGCTCAACTAGAACACTCTTACCTCGGATATATTGGCACCTGAATGAAGCTTCCGCCACCATGCTTGAAACTTGGTACATTATTCTTTGGTCTAAAAGTTACTTTGATTGCTCAGCATATTCTCATGATTGGGGACAAAGATTTCAATATTGGCCTTCTATGACCATAACATTTTTCTTCAGATACTTAGGTTTAAAGGTGCTCACTATTCAGAGAAACAATTATGCTACGGTTTTAGTATATCTTCCAGTTTATGATAGGCTTCAGCCAAGATTTATGAGTTGTTCACAAATACAATAATCAATTTCTTTCTACTTAAGGGTTAAGGATCAAAGCTATTGAACACAAAACAAGTTTTGTGGTAGCTACAGTGAGTATTTTACAACACTTATCTTCATTAAAAGTCAGATAATTCAGAATAGTGATAGAGATGTGTGCAGGAAAATGCACAAAAGGTAAAAACACACTAAATGAAACAATAAAAAAGTTTTCTCTCACCAGCTTTGGGGTTGTCTGGGTTCTTGTCTGGATGGCAGGTCAGTGCCTTCTGTCTGTAAGCTTTCTTGATCTGGTTAAAATGAGAATACATTAATTTCTTATTAATTTCTTCATCCTAGTTGCTTTCAAAAAATGACTGTCACATTAGAAAGTTAGCTGATGTTATGTTTACCTGCAACATTGGGATTTATAACATTTTTGCTCTGTGTTTTACTCATATACGTAAAAAAAATTATTCATAATTTATTAAAATCTGCGAGGGGCAATGGTTTTCTTTCCTGTGATTAAAAGAAGCAGAGTAAATTTATCGGGATTTAGAAATTATTTAAAATCTAAGCAAATATTAACATGTCAAACAAAAAAAAGGTAAATTTAATGGGAGCTGATCACCAATACAACCAAGAAAATGCTATCAATACAGATTAACTAGACAAATCAGCCAAGTAAACAAGCAAAAGAATATTACAAATAAACTAATACACATAGTAAACACAAAATAAAAGCACTCAAAAATATAATAATTAAAATAGATTAAAATAATTAGAATTACCAGAAGTTTATTGAGTTTTCAGAAGAAAAAGTAAATGGGATTTTGTGGGCTAATTCTGAATAATGATGCTGAATTTAAGAGGGATTATGTACGGGAAAGAGAAGAAGTCAAGGTTCTCAGGATGAGCCGACTACAAGCAAAAGTTGAAAGGCAATGGAAAGTATGGAGCATTATAAATTTAAGTTTGAATTTTACAGCTTTTCTTCTAAATGAGTCATGGATCTTTTTGTTGATGATAATGGGTAAACTGGATGACTGCTTATGTTTTCCCTTCACTTATCCTGTTAAGGGGGGGCTTCCCATTAGACGTCTCCTCCACTGGGAAAATAAAAGAAAGCAGGAAAAGCTTCTGTGAAGACCACAGGGGCTCCGACTTTCTGCACGCAACTCCAAGAACACGTGCTCAGATATATATCGTGCATTGCATGCTAAAGATTTGCCTCGTACATTCCTTCATACATGTGAGCACAGCTTAAATACACAAATCCTAATCAGACGTTCCGATGTGCCGCATGTTTTCACGTATTCCGACTCCCCGGACCGCTCCGTCCCAACTTTCACATAAATCAATCCCCTGCCAGTACGCTACAGGCCATGAAAAAAGTGGAAGCACCTTTCTTTGTGTCTGGGAAACATTTATATTTGTCTTCTGCAGTGTATCCCTGTAGGTTATTTCGCACAACTTGACCTTTACTGTGCAAACGAAGCTCCAATGTTGGCCAAACAAAGCAGAATGTGGTAACATGTGGCATTTTTATCAGCAACCTAAATTAGTCCCAGTGTTAAACACAATCAGACAGATACGGACTGTGCAAAGCACAAGGCCTTAAGTTTCAATGATATCAACAGGTCTCTTTTTTTTTCCTTTACTTCAAAGTGAATACTTGCATTCAGGATGTTCAGGTAGTAGGCGTAAGTATTTTCTGTCTGGTACAAATAATCATCCCAAAACTAAAACTGGCAGACCAGTGCTTCAGTTCTGGCTCCGGTCTTTGGCTTCAGCCTCTCTCCATCTGTCTCTCCTTGCTCTTTGCTTTATAATTCCAATTATAGTTCTTTCTAAAATTTTCCAAACACTTTTAGGAAGATATGAGCAAGTTAAAAACTAAAGTCTGTGCTCTGAATGCCGTCGTCACACCCTACAAAAATATATAAAGTTTTTTTTCCAGCAACAAAAGTAATGATTGAAGGCAATCTGTGGTCCTAAAAGACTTTGAAATAAATAATTACAATTTATTCAAAACTTGTTCTATTTTCCTTTAATCATTGAAAAAAGTCTGTCTCGCAAACACATTCATTGTCTTTTGAGGTTTTTCACGTTGTGAAGTGACAAAATCCAATCTACTTTGGGATTTTTTGTGACAGACCAACATAAAATGGGGCAGATCTCTAAAGTGGATGAAACACTATACCGTGGACCCCCACCTATTTGTGGTTCAGTATTTGCGGATTAGCCAGGTTGTGGATTTTTCTGCGTAACGTTACTCTAAAATATTCATAGAAAACTTCCATAATTTACAGACTTTCCTGTAAATCGAACTAAATTATTCGAGGCAAAAAGCAGTTTGAGAAGCTGAAGCCTTTGGCGGTTCTTAGGGCATTTGCAAGGCAGCCAATCAAGGGGTGCCATTAATTTTTTTATTGCTTATTTGCTGTAACCCCAAAAGGGGAAACAAGGAGAACATGGATGTTAGATTCTGTGGAATTGCTAAGATGGTTGCATATTAATACATAGTAAGTTGTGTTTGTTATTTAAAATATTAATTACTACTATGTCTGGGGGTTTGATATTCATCAGCAGTGACAGATAGGCTGCTCAGAGTTGATTGTAAGATGTATGGAGAAGAACATAGTGTAATCCTGGCTGCAAAGGCCTCAAAAGACCAGAGACTGAGGTGCAGGTTCACCGTCCAGCAGGGCTGTAACCCAAAAGATACAGCTGGAGATACGAAGGAATGGATAAATTGAAGCATATTCATTTGTCAAAGAACTGGGAAGTATCTCACGACATGAGATGCTTTCCATCCGGTCTGACTGATTTTGAGGAATTATGCAGAGAAATTGACAAAAAATGCTCCAATTACAATACCATGCATTATTTTTCTTCTATATTTTAGCTGTACTTTGTGTTTGAATCTGCTTCACATTTTTCACACTGCAGTAACATTTAAGAAATATGTACTGGGTTTTGTTATCACAACACAACTGATGCTTAACTAATAAAAAAAACCTTTTAATCCTTAATTTTTTCTGAGTTTATTTTTCCTAGCTAATTTGCGGAATAAACAAGGTTTTCAACACAAAATATCGATCATGTATGCATATTAAAGAAAATATGTTCACCTTTCTGAACATAATATTTAAAATCAGCTCTAAATGTAGTAAAGAAAGCCATAATTTTACAACTTTAACATATTTCCAAATCATTGACTGATTTTATTTGCGTTCAATCTGATCTGACAAAGATACTGACAAAGAAATCCTGATAGCATGCAAACAAAACAAGAAAAATAATTAAAAAAATATTGATCATAATTTGTATTCTACTACTCCTCCACTACTACTCCTTGCAACATCCCAATGTTGTAGGTTTCAAATGCGAGGAACTAAATGAAGGGAATCGCCAAACTATTTCCCACGGTCGAGTTTGTAGAAGGACACAAATCACAAGATCAAGAGAAGACAACAATCCTGCAGCAGCAACCCAACAGTAGCCAAATGGTTTGAGTCTCCACCGCACTGATTCCTCCGTACATCTTGTCCTCATTACTCGTCCCTGGTGCCAAATGATTACTGACAAACTGCTGCTGAGTGTCCCAGCCGCACCGCAGCCACAGCAGAACCGCTGAAGCTGATAAGCTGATTCGCTGCCATGGGACTCTCCCTCTTAATTGCTATGCTCCACTATTTAGAAGCAATTATTTGCTGAAGGAAGATAGCAGCCAGAAGAAGATAGCAGAGAAGAAAGAGTAATTGTGAAAGGAGTATTACTGAACAACAGGTTTTTTTTTATATAAATTTCACTTTTATGACATGAAGTAAATGTCCTAAAGAGAACCAAAATTATCTTGTGTTAATAAAAGTAATTCTGATTTACAGTAATTCTGTCAAACTTTGTGGAGAAAATTGTGCTGCACATTCTTCAATATTGGTACTAGTTTTGAATCCAATGTAAATAAAAGTCTGAGGTTTATTTGCTTTATTAAATTCAGAAATGTGCATGAAAGTACATCTTTTTACTTAATTTTGACATTTATCAGTACATTTCTGCAATACTTTTAGCTATGTAAAAGCCTCAGTGAGGCAGGACAGGTTCAATAAACCATTTGGAGGAAGTGTGTGGAAGGACAAATATGTTGGAGTTCCCAGAAGATAATTATGTGAAGTTCTGCAGCAGTCAAGAACATCAATCTTCGTTTTTGAGCATGAGAAAAGTGAAAGCATTATCCTCAGTGATACTGCTCTTTTCTTGTTTTTCCACCTGCTTATTGAGCTGGATGCTCATGTGTGCATGACTACAATTTATTCAACATCTGCACCACTGTCCATACGTGTTTCAGTATGTAATATTTAAGGTGTCAGGATAGTGGCAAAACAATATTCTTGACAGGTTTTAGCCATTTTTTCAACACTGACATCCTTTTAAGTTTTAGAAACCCTGCAGAAGAGGGAAACTAAATAAGTTGAGGACTTAGCAAAATAGTAAAACTTTGAATAAAAGTCTGATACTATGAATCATTTCAGGCACAGAGAGGTTTTGTGAAATATGTCCAAAAAAATGTCAAAGCAATTCATTCTGCTCTGTGAAATCAAATTATAGTAGCGATATGGAGGATAACTCTTCTTTAGTTTCACTTGATCATTTTAGGAGGATATGCACATTTAAAAGTGTCCTTTTGAAATTGAGTATTAGTCACAGATTATATTCCTTAGCAATCTTTATTGGTTTACAAAAAACAGACAAACTATAAAAGATCTACAGTCCGTTCCACATATTCGTAACCCTTAAACATTTTGACATATTAAAGCCACAAAATTCAATTGGTATTTTATGTAGAACACTTAGTTTTAGGGTGAGAAAATTTGCAAATACAACATCAGTGCAAAACTACAAAAAAAGAACTAATCACAGTCTGCACAATTCAATTAAAAATATACTCTTCCAAATGTTTTCAAATAGATTTATTTTATTGCTAAGAACAAAGATAAAGCTTTTTTTTCCAGACAAATTCCTCCAAAGTCATCTAAAAACCATATATCTGAAAGTGTAGTGAGCACTGATATTCAGCTTTGTAGAAGAAAGCTGCAAGTATATGGAAGAACCGTGTGTCTTTACTAACTTTGTGCATTCAGAAACTAAAAATTGATGCTCATTTTTCTTTTCCAAAAAGCCTTTTCAGATTGTTAGAGAGCATCTGTGGACGTCAATTTTCAAGTTTTACCACACATCCTCCATCGAATTTAGGTCTGGACTTTTACTAGGTCATTCCAACATATAAATATGCTCTAATGTATCTGTTGTTTCAAATCTATTGCAGCCTGGAACAGGTTTGACCAACTTTCTTGTCTTTCCCCACAGCATGATGCCATCATCACCATGTTTAACTGTGGGCAATGTGCGCTCATGGTGATGCACACCAGGCGTTTTCTACAACAGCACACTTTGCTGCCTTTTATGGATACAAACACTAAAGGAAGTTGTCCAATAATGGGCTTTATGGCACTCCAATGATTTAGTGAGAGGAAAACTGTAAGAAAAACCTTGTACCTTTAACTTTCATTGTGTCTATCACCATGATAGTGTGGCAATGGAGGAAAGGCTGCATGGCGACATCCAGCTTTCATGGTCAGAATTTCCAGTTTAGGCACGATTATTTTCTACAAGCTTCCAAGGACAAAGAGAACACTAAATAATGTTCTATATCCTGGCTAAAAAGGTCTTTGTCCAACACATATAATACTAATTAAATTCACTGAAATGTATGGCAATATCTTGGCATTGTGGAGAAGTTTTAAGGGTGGGATTACTTTTGCAAGTCTCTGTATCAGGAACAGCCTTGTACAAGAACAGCTAGAATTGTGCACCTAAAAGGTCAGTTAAAGAGTAAGTTATATGAGCATGTTTTTACTTCATTCTGCAATTCATTAGGTAAAAGGTTTATTAAAATTATAGAAGCAGAATAAACCACAAAAGCATCTGTGTGGTCCCACTTGTTGACATGTCTTTACCTTGCAATCTGCGGTAGGTACAACTCTGGTGGTTTTCCCTCCCCACTACCCAAAATCCCAGACCCAGTTATTTGCAGCTGTTAAATCATAAGACTTTATAAGTTTCACTAGCTTTTCCTAAATATCAAAGAACATCACAATGAGCAAATTCAGCTACAGTGATATAAGAAATGGATTTAAAAAATTAGGTTTTGCAGACATCCACTCAATGCAATACTCCTGCATCAAAGCAATATTTTACAGTCTGTAAAACACTGCTTACGTAATGCCTGTTTATGTGACAACCCTCATAAACAGACTTTGGGATGAGCTTCTTCCCTTTCTCCCTGATTAACAGCCTGCCTAGAGAGAGATGAGGCCGCTGGCCAAACAACTGAGATAAGTGTCTGATAAGTGTCTGATGACATCCGTCGTCACACATTTGATTGATTTTTGTGCGAGTTCTCTGATTTTATTCAGCGCACGTATTCACAATCCCGCCATCTCTCTGAACCATCAACAGACCGCAGAGAGTCACCGCTCTCAATTTTGGAGCTTCAGCTCTGCCCAAGCCACAACCACGGACTTCCTCAAGGATAATCCTCTGGGAATGAGAACACTTTGAAATCCAATTAAGAAATTAACTACTTCCCTTCTTTTGGCAGTCATTTTAATTCCTCTTTGTTTAGGCCGGTGGATTTTGGAGAGATGTGGTGGTGGATGGAAAAAGCGGTATTAAGGACATTGTGGTCAACTTCTCTGAGACCGTGATTAAAGTTTAAGCAAATCATGGCAAAAGAGGGAAGCTTAATGACCTCAAATCCATTCTTGAACTAATAATTTATATTATGAAGAAATAAAGAAAGATTGTGATATGCAAGAGTGAGAAGACTTTTAAAACTTTTTAATACTCTAATGAGCCAAACGATATCTATCAAATATCTGAATCACCATAATTGGATTAGATAATCTTACTATTTGTTTTGTTTTACCATTTTATTTTCTCATATCCTAAATTTGCCAACAATTTTAATCCTTTACACGTAGAAATTACCTGCCGTGACGTCTCCATCTAGTGGCCATTCTAGATTAGTGCAGCTGTGAGGTTCAGCATGTAGCTGGTTTGTATGTTTACTGGCTGATTCTTTAATTTCTATTTTGTTGGGTCATTCTTCAGTTAATCCCCTCATGCTGTCTGTATGACATTTATCTTAATCAGTAAGATGCGCTGTAATTGTGCTATTTTTACAGCGATAAACCAAATGAATACATTCAGTCAGGCACATAAACAGTCTTTCTGCCTGCTTCATAGGAATACGCTTTTATAGTTTGCATTTTAAGTTAAAACTATCAAAAGCACCTTTCACATGTTTTTCATCATCTGCTAGTAGAACTGGTTTGTTTTTAAAGCTTCCTCCTTTTACGTACCTCTTTCGTTGTAGCTGAGCTCTCAATGCCGAGTAACCCATACAGGTCCATTTGTAAGATTTCCTTCGCCTTTCCCGACATTTTTACTTTGAAACAAACTAGAGTAACTATACAGGGCAAACAAAACCTTTTTAATACCGTGTGCACTGGTTCCGAAGTGGTAACGTTTGGCTAATTTAGCTGTTGTTTTAGTTTTTCAGGCAGCATGAGTTTGACGTCGACGACCTTTCAACCTGGATGTACTTTGCATGCTGGGAAATGTAGTTTGTAGCTAAGCAAATTTGGGTTTGCCAGATTTTTGTTGTTTTTGTTGTTTTTTAGAGTTTTAATCTTGACGGAAATTTTCTGGATTTACTTCATCTTGTTTTATACTACATTTCACTAAGATAAGCACAACAAATGAGAGTTTCCAAGCTACTTTGTATAAAACGGTGTAAAAGGAGAAATTCACTTTTATTTTTCCCTCATAATTAACATTTTTTATTCATCGTTTTAACTTCCTTGAAGTTTTTTTTTGCTGCATTAAATAAGCATAATGTAAAAGCAAATTGCTTCTAAATTTCTCTGGGTATGAGGATGTACTTGTATGAATGGTGTCCCAGTGAGTCCTTCTTTTCTGTGTCTCCTCATAACTTTAGTTTTCCTCTTCATGATAGATGACGTTACATAAAAATACCCAGAACACAATTTCTAGAAACTGTTTTGCAGCTAAGACACTGACATGTGTAGCACTAATTAGCTACTTAAATATTTTATGAATGCACATAAATCATTCAATCTTATTTGACTCATTATTTATCAAACTCACTTTGAGGGATGGATTGTAGACTTCCTACTGAACGAATTCTAAAACAAATTTTAAAGAAGCAAAGAGAATCCTAGCTTTTTCTGAGGTTTAAAATTAATTTTATTGCAGTCGAGACATTTATTACTATTTAATTGAAATTCACAAGAATATGAGGGGAAAAAAAACACTACTCATTTTTAAATGATCATGAATTGTGTTGTTAATCACCCCAAGGTCTATTTATTGATCAGTTAATTGAGTAAAATGCACAAACAAGCAGAGACAACACAAAGTTGCCAATATGAATTGTATTCTACAAACTATTATTAAAAGGATAAAATCAAAACGTTTCTATATAAGAAATTAACTTCAAAATATTGTCTAAAAGAAAGTAAAACCAAACCTTTATCTGAAGTGTGGTGGATTTTCAGGGATTTCTAAAAAAAAAAAAAAAAAAAAAGAAAAAGGTTGTTAGATGCCTATTTTTCGCTCACTATATCTACTCTGAGGGGTGGAGAAGCATCATTGCAGAGCTCCAGTGAAGTGCCTTGCTTTGGGTCAGGCGAGGACATTTCCCCTCTAATCCATCTTTCTGAAGTCTCCTGCAGCTTCTCAGCACCAACAGCAGGTCTATCTGTCTGGAGGCAATGCACAGAAAAGGTAGACTGCCAGTTCTGACTCAGGTCTTCCTGAGTATTAGTAAGCATGACATTTGTCAACATCATATGACCCTGATATCTTGAAGACTCCAGGATTCCACTTGTCAGATAAGAGGTTGCTCCAATTAAATCTAAAAATCCAGCAAGGCCATTGTGAAGACACTTGGAGGAACATATTTATTGTAACAGAACAAAGGCAAACGTCCCAATTTGATTGACCAGAAACACAAATTCTGATTAGCGAGCCTGTCTGCATTTCTGTGATCATTACACAGCACACATGCAGTAATGCCTTATGATAAGTTTGACAGGCAGTTGGATGGTGCCAAAATACGGCTAAAATTCTCTGAAATTTGAAAACAATGTGCTGCACATATAATACACTACATTGATTGGTTATGCATTGTAAATCTTTTAAAGTTAGCTGAACGATTTCTTTTTAACCCAAGTCCTTGGGTGGAAAGTCATATCATGTAATCTTACCAAACTCTAGTGTGTATCAAGGTGAAATACTTAGTTCAGGCTACTTTTATTGTTTTGTTTTGTTTTGTTTTCTAAAAGTGGCAAAATTTCTGCTGATTTGAACATTTAACATCAAAGAGAAACACAACAAAGATATTAACTTTGAAGATTACATATTGGATCACGTCCTGCGACAGACTGGCGACCTGTCCAGGACGTACCCTGCCTCTCGCCCAGAACGCCAGCTGGAGATAGGCACCAGCAACTCCCGACCCCATTAAGGGATAAAGCATGTAAGAAAATGGATGGATGGATGGATATTGGATCACAGCGTGTTTCTCACAATCCAATTCCACAAGCTGAATTAGCAGTTTATTCATGATGGCTTCATAATATTTACTTTCTAGTCTTTGGTTAAACATGGGAATATGCAGCAACTATTTTGGTAAGGCTGGAAATAAATCAATAATCTTGTTAGAAGTTCAGAACTTATTCTCCTTTTTATGTCTTGGTAATAGTCCCCAGGATAGAAGCTTCATTCTCCAATGTAACAATGCAGCTTATTGTGATGGTGCCTTTGTTTTGGATCTGCAAAGCAGGGCGACAGCTCAGATCATTTCTGCCTTTTGTCTGATGACTTGAAAGAATTTCAAGTCACAAAGAAAAGCATAATCTGATCCGCTAAAACGCAGAAACACACATTTCTTAACACTTTTGATTCCCACGGAATCGAAAGTGCAGGCGTTGTTGACTTTTTGAATTGCAGGAAGAACTTCCCCCTCCTCTAGAGTTTTATAAAAAAAAAAATCTGCTTCAGCATCTACTTTCAAGGGTCTGATTTAGTGACTGGTAACTATTTTTTTTCTGTTTCTCTTTCCCTGCATTCATCCCGAGGTTAGGTCAGGGGATGGTGCTTTGTGTGGGAGGGGGGTGAGGGTCCAACAACTGGCTCTAGTCAGCATCACATGGAGAGCTTAAAGTTACACAACTATGCATACATAGGGAGAGGAAAATCTGCAATTCTGTTTTCAAAATAAAAGCACAAGCATCAGAGCTTCTTTAAAAGTAAAAACGCTCCCACCTGTGAAACTGGAACCCAGATTATGTAAAAATCTGATGATTTCAAAAGGATTGCAGCTATTGCACAAAACATTATATTAAGGGAAAAAAACCTGTCCCACATAATTAACTATCTGAATTACTGTCAGTTTCTTACTGACTTAACCTTGCTATTGTTCATTTCCATTTTAATTACATTTATGATTTTTTTTCTAAACTACACTGAACACACAGGGTAAAATATATTTTACCCCATTATATCATTATTATATATATGACATAATGGGTATATCCATTATGTCATTATAATGATATAATGGAATAATTCTTCCATTATACGTGCTGCACTTTGGCACAGATACCTTTGTTACCTGAGTCCTGGGGCGTTTCTACATACATGGTGCTCTTTTCCAAACCTCCTTCCAAAGTCCAAACTCATGCATGTTAGGTTGACCGAATGTTTTTTGGTTTAATTCTGAACAGCCATTGAGTCAGATAATTTGACACCAAGGAAAGGACTCAATGGGACGTAATTATTCTTTTTTTTTCTCTTGAAGGAGTGTCCTATTTTTCAGTGAGATGTTTTATCACTAACTGAATAGAGAGATGGCAGACTGTCAACCTTAGGAAATTACAAAAAGCATCTGTTAAAGTAAGTTAAAGAAAGGAGCATTTCTCGAACATTTCAACTAAGAAGATTTTTATTCGGCCAGCTCAAACTACTCTTGTGTATTTACAAAGTTCCAGCGATGAAAGGAGGAAATGGAGAATGTTGTACTCTCCTATAGGTTCAAGGCATTCTAATTGAAGAGTGACAGTTAGTTAGAACAGACTGAATAGATTCTGAGCACATGTGACAAGAATGAATAAAGTGATAAAATTCCTTAGTAGACGGCTGAGCTGACTATGACCTTGAGAAAGCAGAATGGATACAGCAGATGACATGCCTCTACAAATCATCAAGGTCTGAGAACCTGGACTCTATGTAATTTATATTCTCCATCTCTCCACCCTTGTTTCAGACTCTAGAACCTTTGTTTCCAAATGAAATACATTTACTTTATCTAGAAAGCAGAGTTTGTAACTCTGACCTTATGCGCAGTCCTTTTTAGCTTTGTCCAGACGAGACGCTTCTGACACTATCTCTGGTTCATGAGGGGT
The DNA here is from genome assembly GCA_903067075.1 of Micropoecilia bifurca. NCBI lineage: Eukaryota > Metazoa > Chordata > Actinopteri > Cyprinodontiformes > Poeciliidae > Micropoecilia > Micropoecilia bifurca. Next base: position 9,318 of record CAEGAF010090367.1, on the reverse strand, counting down.
TTAACACCAGTATTGTGATAGTTCTAGTCAAATTTCAGTATGATTTTTCTACCACACCTTTTCCTTTCACTTAACTTTACATTATTATGCTCTAATTGTATGGTGTCATATCCTCCTTTCAGAGAGTATTAATAACTGGACAACTGGACAATCATGATCAAAATGTCACATTTATGGTTTTTTATTTATTTAGTTAGTTAGTTAATTAGTTGCTTCTTTGTAATATCTAATTGTAAGTATGTTCTGATTCATTGAAATGATCCCGGAAATGTCCTCTTTTTTCATATCGTACAAAATGATTCAAACCAAATTATTCTGAAAGTCTAACCGGATGTTGTAGCTCGGTATCGCTGCCACATCGACTCCTTTACAAGTGAGTAAAGGGGCCGCGGTGACTGGAGAGCGGCAGGCTGCGGTCCGCATTCCACGGAAAGGGTTCCGTCCTGCCAGGCAGAGCCCAAACCATCAGGGGTCATCATCTCGTCTATTGTCTGGAACAGGAAGAAAAGCGCCTGCAACGCGCGCCGCCATGTAAAAGTCTAAGGAAAAAGCGATTTTTTTTTTTCCAAACTGAGAGTATTTATGGAATAAAACCAGGTATGGCATTGCATTCAAAATGTGATAACATTTAATTCTTCTAATCTTTCTCGTTTACGGACCGTCATGTTGTACCTCGTGTCATGTCGAAATGTCGCAAACTGAAAACAAAGACGTGCTAATTGTAACAATGTGCCAGCGCTGGATGCAGACTGAGTCTGTGTGACAGGATGCAACAGTCCATCTTGGAGGTAATAAGCCAGCAAACTGTAGCGAGCTATATTTACCTATGGGGCAGGAGGAAGGGAGGAAGGACGTGGTGATCAAATAAACAAGAATCCACGCAGAGGAATGTGTTTCTGAATCAAGTGTGTAGTAACACATGGTTTTGGATGTCCCACAAGTTGCTAAAATATGCAGTCTGACAGGGGAAATTTTAGAGAAAAAAGAAACTAAAACACTGCATGATGTTTTATTTAACACAGAATATGTGCCTGCAGACTAAAACTGGTCACTCCCTTTTAAAAACACAGAAGGGAGGAGATGACTTAGAGAAGCCCCAGATGTTTTCTCTGGCATTTTTTGAGCTCCACTAATTGTTTTTATGCACTCCAAGGACTCCGTAGAAGTTTAAAGGGCAGTTTTGATGTCAAATCTTCCTTCCTCAGTCTTGCATGTCCATGCAAATGAAACAAAATGGCTTGGGGAAAATACTGCAAACACCCCCACTCTTATTTAGTTCAATCTAAATCTTTGACTCTTTTGAATTAGTTTAGCAGACAAACGAGGAAGAAATAACATGCAAGTGTAAAAAAAATAAATAAATAAATAAAATCCCTCAGCATATGCTTAGGAGGAAATAAAGCCGTGGAGATGTTTCTGCACATTCACAAGTGTTGATGCCGCCACAGTGGCAGTGGGCTGCTGTGTGGGTGCTGGAAGCAGAGGATCTGTGAGGGAGGCATGTCTTGTGTGCAGTGAATCAGCCTGCTATTAGCAGTACATGTGGGAGCTCTGGCAGACAAGGTCGACAAATTAAAGGTGCCAATATCTACCTGAAGAGAAAATGCAAATGCAGGGTTTGATTGCTGACAGTTTGGTGCATTACAGTAAATTAGAATATCATCAAAATGGACGTTTGTTTCAGTAGTTCAGTTCAAACAGATTCGTTATATATAGAGTGATGTATTTCAAGTGTCTATTTTTGGCTTATTTAGATGTTTAAAATCCACAATGTAGTTTCTCAGAAAATTTAAATATTATAAACCAGTTTAACATCTTATGTTATGACTTAGACAGTGATGTTGAAGAGGATTATCCATCTTAAAGTTAAGCTCTTAGGCTTAACTTTAAGTGAGAGTTGAGTGGAAGGATAACACATGGTAAAACAAAAAAATTGCACAAGTGAAAGGGGTAACCTGCCTATAAGTTGACATTTGTCCAACAGATGGTCACTGCCACCTTACGCAAGGCCATAAAAGTTTATTGCTGAAGAAGCTGGGTTTTGTTAAAATGTCGGGTTCATTTATATTAATAGAAAGTTAAGTGGAAGGAAAACGTTGCACAGGCAACTACCTTGATTTCCTTGTGAATCAAAGTGAATTTAACTTTTTGGTGTGGACTTTAGCTGCAATCAGTGCGTTAAGAGCAACCGCTCGCAGACGTATGCCGAACATGAGCTACAATTATCACCTTTCTTGTTTTAAGCCACTTCTGAATAAGAGACACCAGAAATCGTCTACCTCAATTATATCCACTGCTAAGGAGAGGGATATAAGGGACTGAAAGAGCAGACAAAATTTAAATAACAACCTCCATACTACAAGGGTAACCAAAGACTTTATTTTACTCAATACAGTCAACTGAAGTGACCAAAATGCCGGCAGCCAAGAAAGACGACATCTGACCTAAACACCCCAGAGAAAATATGTAGCATTGCCAAGAGGAAGATTAGAGATTAGAGACACCAGAGTCACCAACGCAGACAAGCTGAAGGCTGTCATTAATCAACCTCCGCCTCCTTAACACATCAGTCTTTAATATATTGACCTACAGTCTTTAATATATTGACCTACATTGATCCACATTTCTACTTTTAAAAATCAATTTGTTTCTCTTTTTTTTGTCTTTTCTTAGAAACAGAATTTTGAGTTTTTACAAGTTATGACCTGTGAGTAAGTAAATTAACTGATGTTGACTTATGCAAAACAACATAACACAAAGTTAGTATTTTTTCTTTTTTGAATTAAATTACTGAAATAAATAAAGTCTTAACGATCCTCACATTCATCGACCATCACTTACACATCTGAATCCTTGTGAAGAAAAGGCACCTCGTACCAAAAGGGAACTTCTACTGTTAGGCTGACATTTTTCTCACGTGCCAAGTTTCCTGTCCGGGGAAAGTCCTTTCCTTCCCTTTGAAAAGTGTTGTGAAAAAAAAATACTTTAACAAGAGTCTGTATGAGAAGAAAATAAGAAACGTATTAAAACCTTGTAAGGTGAGAACAAAAGTACAGAGTTAAAGAAGTCTGTCAAATCTGCTCTGACTAACAGTGAATTCTAGCTTCCTTTTATAGGTTCTGGTCAGCCGGTCATATAGCAGCAGGTTGTCGCCGTCCCTTGGTATTTCCCAACAAAGAAAAGAAAGGCTTGATTGGATTATAGGTGTGAATCTTTGATTGTTATGCACCAAGGATTCCAGGGGAGCCCAATATGGATGGTGTTGCCATTTGTCTACTGTTAATGAAAGGGAATTGTTATTTGATTGATAAAAGGCAACCTCAGTTCTGGGTTGGGGAAGTGACACCTAGATGCAGCTTGACCAATCTCATGATAAGATCATTGCAGACACAACCTAAAGCACAAGAGGGGTGGGGAGCACATTATATAATTTTCCATCACAATAGTTACCAAGCCAACCTTGGAAGTTCTGCTCAAAGTTGACACTCCAGCCTGCCTGACGTGTCTTAGTCTGAACAGAACCAGAATCCATTTAGCACAACTAACTGTTAAAATTCCCCTAAATTTCAGGCGTCAACTTGGGACTTTTGCTCCTCAGCTCCTAATCACTAGGAAAGCGTGATGAACTGAAAGTGAAAGAAGAAACAAGATCACAGAGCATAACTGGTTTTAGCCTGAACAGTGCAGGGAGCATTCCATCCTTTTTGTGTGTGTGTGTCAGAGATGAACACAGCTCTTTGAAGGGTATTCAGAAGGCCTTTTGTGAACAGCCATTGTCTGCCTGCTTGCTGCCACGGTAACACTCTTCACAGTGGCAGCAGGACTAAAATGCTGCAGTCAGAATTGACAAATGTCTCACCAGAAAATGTGAGAAAATAATTCCAATTTTTACCTTGACACCACGCAGCGATTTAAAATCTGATGTCGCTTTTTTCTTCTTTTTTTCACAATTCCTCGATTTTTTTCTTTCTGCCAAACACTTTCAGAAAAGCGACTCATACAAGCAATTTGCAAGCTGCTTGTTTGAAAGCAGTAGCGGCTCATCATTACTGCAGAGTAAAGCCGAGCACTTCAGGATTGTTTTTGCATGACCTTTCATAGAGCGCTGTGTTTTTTGTTTTTTTTTCCATGTTTATAACTTAGTGCCACATCTGTATATGTGATGCATGCCAAGTGTGAAATCATCAGCAGAGCACATTCAACAACCCAATATTAAAACTGAGGCTCCTCCGAAGTCTGTGGTTTAAACATTTATATTAATGTTTTTAGGGAAAGAGATTCCCTTTTTTAGCTTGAATTTGACTGCAGGAATGCGCTTTTTCAGGAACTCAGGCCGAAGTTTATGGCAGTTATTAAGAAGACGGGGACTTTGCTCTGTGGTTTTTGCCAGAAAAGGCCAGTTGTGCAGTACATGTGTCCATTTGTGCCTGCACTTAATATGTTTTGTTATTTTTTCTCTTTCTGCACAGTTTTGTCAATGCATTTATGTGCCATATTCACATAAATGTTTAGCTTAATACCTTTGCAAAGAGTTTATTATTTTTTCATCTTGTGAATCTCTACGCCACTAAAAGGTTACTGAATTTGCTAAAGATGCTAAAGATGAAGCACATATTTCAGTAAATAAAGATAAATGGGTTTTTTGTAGTTTGATTTCAAATGTGAAGCAAAATAGATTTATTTTACTTTATAATCACGCAGAAAATTGTTTTGTTATTTTGACAGTTGTTCAACTGATTTTTTTTTTGTCAGAAGGACGGTAAACCACAAAAAACCATTGCTAAAGAAGCCAGCAGTTTCAATCATGATGTATACAAACATACTAGTTTAAAGTTCAGTGGTAGGAAAAGGTGTGGTAAAAACTGAGACAAGTGATGCCACATCTAACGATGTCAAAATTTACGAACGTTATGTCCATGTGCTCTATAATATCTGGGATCAGTGCTTGGCATCATGGTATCAGCACATGGCACCACTGAGTGGGAAAGGAGGCCCACATTGTTTTAATGGCAAGCCTCAACTTCTCAGAATTCATGGGTATGTAGCATCGCTTCCTCATCTTTATTACCACACTCCTCTCACTTAACTTCCTGTTGGTATGTTTGGATAAAGCCCCCTGATCATCCACCTTTTTCAGCAGAAACCGTTTGTAGCTAACCCTCCCACAGAGAGGGATCTCAGCTAAGTCAGCAGCATGTTTAGCCAAGTTGTTGGTGTATGTTTTTCTGTCACACTGTTTCTTTCTGCTCAACTGACCTTTTGTGGACTTTTATGTCTCTGGAAGGGCAATGACTGTCTGCAGGCCAACTGTTAAGTCTTCTGCATTATTTTTGCAAAACATAAGAGGAATGTGTTAAAAAAAATAAAAAAATAAGCAAAAATGAGATATAGACGCTTGAAATATAACACTCTGCGTGAATAGCTCTAGATATTGTGTGAGTTTTGAGTTGCATAATAAAACAGCATTTTCAAAGTATCAAAATTCATTGTGGACCAATTGAAGATTGACATTTTTAGAAATCATCCTCATGCCCTCTTTGCATGGTCGGCAGTAACATCTTTATAAAGCACGATTTATAAGCGCTTCGTTTAAGGCTGGCTTGTTTGTGGGGATTTCCAGCCTTTTCATATAGCAGAAGAAGTTTAGTTCACAGCAGAGTTTTTCCTTCAGATTCCTCATTCTTGAAGGTGATATTTGTGCTGTTGGGAATATCAGAGCAACCTCAGTTTGCAGTTCTTGCCAACAATCCTGGAGGTGTTGTTCTACAGGCAGTCATGAGTTTCAGGATGCTCTGGGTCTCCATTCATCATGACCTTCCCGTTCCTGTTCACTGCCACTTCCTTCTTACGTAACAGACAGTAAAAGCTTTAGGAAAAACTTCGGTTTAACTTGGTGTTCGCCTGGTTCTTTTGAATTGTTGTTTTTTTATCATACAAAAGAAGAATAACATGTACTCATCTTTGTTAAAATGTTGAAGTGAAGGTTTGATTTTTTTCTTTCTTTCTCCCTGAGCTTATAAATGATCCATGTTTTCTCACAGATTATTTAAAGTGACAGAAGTCTTGTTCCAAAGGGACCAAATTGTTGCGTGCGCTGTATTTTGTGGATTAAAATGCAAACTCTGAGTTGAGTTTACTGTGAGATTAAGCTGGAATGTTTGGCAGAGCTTCTGATGACTGGACTGCTGACATATCTTTTGCTCATCCACAAAGTGCAGACTTGCCGTTTCCCATTCTCTATTCCCTCCGATAAGGCCGTCTGTCAGCCTGCTTCCTCTTGTTTAGATAGATGTGACCTCACTATATATATAGCAGCCGTGGTTCTTGGATATCAGTCACTGGCAGGCCCTCATCTAAAATAACCTGTCATCATTCTAAAGAATAGTTGAAAGGATATGTGGATTTTCGTCCTCTTTTACTGACAAAACCTTGAACGCTTCTCATCGCCTCTGCCCTGCAGTCTGCCAAGCACCATGTCAGGAATATCCGATGGGAAAAAGAAGTGGGCAGCGGTCAGGGATCGCCTGGGCTCCTCTCAGGACTCCGACACGCAGCAGGAGGCCAACCTGGAGAGCGCCGACCCTGAGCTGTGCATCAGGCTGCTGCAGGTTCCCACCGTGGTAAACTACTCGGGCCTGAAGCGTCGCCTGGAAGGCAGCGACCAGACATGGATGGTGCAGTTTCTGGAGCTGAGCGGGCTGGATCTGCTCCTGGAGGCCCTGGACCGGCTCTCGGGCCGCGGGTGCTCCCGCATCGCCGACGCCTTGCTGCAGCTCACGTGCGTCAGCTGCGTCCGAGCCGTGATGAACTCGTCAGCGGGGATCCACTTCATCATCGAGAATGAGGGCTACATCAGGAAGCTCTCGCAAGGTGGGTTCAACAAGCTTTTCTTGTAAACTTCATAGTTTTGAGTACTTTTTTTTTTAAAGAAAGTGAGGGACAGTTAATCACCCTTTTCCAATATTGTATAATGTTTGTTGTGTTGGTCATAACCCACAAGATGAAGGGATCCTCTGTGACTCATCTAGCTGAGCCGTAGTTTCCTGTCATGCACTCACTGCCTTGCAAAAATGTTCATAACCCTCGAACTCTTCCTCTTTTTGTCACGCTAAAACCATAAACCTCAATGTGTTCAACAGAGATTTCACATGGTGCACAGAAATATTTACTTAGGATTTCTGAATCTTTATTGGCAAAATAGCTGAAAAGATTTATGTTCGTTTTTACCGAGCAACTTTAGACATCCTACTCTGGACTTTCTACGAAATAGCTAAAGGTCAAAGAATGCCCTGTTTATCTGCAACCATCTGCCCTTGGACTTTAACTTCACTATACCGGCTGATGAAAAGCATCTGCACAGCATGATGCTGCCATCACCATGCTTCACCATGGTAACCGTCTGTTCAGAGTTCATACTATTTTGCATTTATTCTATAAAATTTTGTTTTGTCATGTGACCAGAGGAAACTCCACCCACACATGGCTTTAGCCAAACTGCACAAAGTTCATCTTCTGATTTTCCTTCAACAGTGGCAGATTTAGTCAGATTTATGGAGTAAATCATGAATAACTGTCTTTTGTCTCCTGAGCCATGGATTTTTCCAGCTCCTTCATAGTTACTATTTGGGCTTGCAGTTGTACCAATCGCTTTGCATTTTCAGATGATAAATTAAACAGTCCATGAAACGTTCAAAGCTTGAGGCATTGTTGCCTATTTTGTTCTTGCTTTAAATCCATGTTTAAGCTATTTTTAAAGTCCCTTAGATGCTGTAATATTCTCTAGCAACCCTTTAAGGCCAACAGCTGTTTTTTCTCAATAATAAGAAAATATTGCACAAATGGACCCAATTTTCTAATGAAGTGACTTCTGGATGCACTTATAAATAAGTGTAGAAGATCAAAAATGGGTTAGTATTGTTTTTTTTATTTTGTAAAGGAACAATTGTTCCCTTCCAGTAGAGTGAAGTTGGAAATCACTGTACAGAGCAATGTTTCAGGACGTTCTCAGAGCACTGTAAATATTGGATTCTTATCTAAAGCAAAATGCCACATGGGTTGCAAAGTTCAGTTTGAGTAATCTCAAAGACAGCGAGACAACGCATCCTGCTTGAACATAAGACAATAATTAGAGTAATGAGGCAAAAAAAAAATTGATTTACCAAACCAAAAGCGTGAAAACTTAACGTGACAGTACAAATATTCTGCAGCCTTGGACACCTCCAACATCATGGTGAAGAAACAGGTGTTTGAGCTCCTCGCCGCCCTCAGCATCTTCTCCGCAGAAGGTCACCGCCTGGCTCTGGACGCTCTGGATCATTACAAGGCAAGCAGAACGGATGCATCTGCCACACGCTCACCTGCTATGGAACTGGTTCCTCTCTCATGTCTAATTCTCTCTCCTTCAGGGCTTGAAGACACAGCAGTATCGCTTCAGCGTCATCATGAACGAGCTGCAGGGCACAGATAACGTCCCATACATGGTCACACTCCTCAGTGTCATCAATGCGCTCATCTTTAGCACAGATGACCTGAGACAGAGAGATAAAATCAGAAAGGAGTTTATCGGTAAGTCGTTCAGTTTACGAACAAGGTGATCGCAATATTTACCAGTGGACACAGAAGGTCAGCGCTGTTAGCTTTGTAACACATTTCTTTGTCACTGGGTCTCCAGCTAAGAATAGGTCCAATGGCCTAATTCTCACACAAATCGCCTGAGAACTAAGTGTGTGCAACATTCTGTTTTCACAAGTTTAGCAGTGCAACTCGTGCCTGAGAAACTGCCATCAGTCTTGGATGGATGGATGGATAAACTAATTTAAGAGTTTCATCATTTCTTTAAGACGAGGTGCCATCTGGAAATCTGAGCCTTAAGAAACACACAATGCTCCCCCATAGGAGCAGCACCCAGAAATCAGTGTGGCAGACAAGGGAGCTGCAGCTAAACAAACATGTTAGCTCCCACCACATCAAAAGCAATTAGCCGGTTCCAGAATTTAATATTAAAAAATGTAAGAGAATTTCTGATGGTGTCTCAGTGTTTACAGGGGAAATGATGGGAATTATTTTGGCTTTAGGTTGGATTGAAGAGGTTCGTCCTTTAAGAAGTTTAATTTGTTCTGATTCAAGTTCATCGTTATATTCAATTAAAAATAATCAGTCTAATAGTAGACCGGACCTTCTATTGGAGATTCAGTTAATACTTTATAGAATTCAGGCCATGGGATTAATTGTTAATTTTACGTGGGTTCCATCTCATATAGGAATAAAAGGAAATGAGTTGGCAGATAAATTTGCAAAACAAGCCTCAAAGAACAGTTA
>CAEGAF010090357.1:0-27029 GCA_903067075.1 Micropoecilia bifurca | reverse complement strand
TGTCCCTATTGTCTAAGGAGAGCTTCTCCTGATCTCCTGCTGGTTTATGGCTTTCACACATAAGTGTGGAAGCTGAACCTCCTAATGATTGTCTCCCAAACAGACAAAGGCAAAGGACAGAGATCTTGGTGTCAGATCTTAGAATGCCTTAACTACAGGTAAAATAAAGGTCAAAAGGCCAGAATAAGTTATAAAATTTAAAACTATAATTAGGCTATTTCCATCAAGTCATGTTACATTTTAAAACTAGCTTATTTTAAATACATTTTCTCAACAATAGTGAAATAAAAGTGAAAGTTATCAAAAATTTTCATACTCGAGGAAAATATGAAGTACTTCAAAGTATACTTAAGTAAAGTAGTGAAGTATTTTTAGTTTATTACTATACAACACTGAAAATCATAGAGGTTCGTATGGGACTTAGTCTTGCCAAGTTTTCTATTGAACCAAAGAAACGCAGCACGTTTTGGTAAAACTCCAAGTACTTTGCTGTGCATAAAATATAAGCATCAAGTAAGATGTGCTCCATTTCATGTGGGGGTCGGAATATAGGGTGTAAAATATACAGCGTGATGATGGTGCGACATTCAGGGCAGCACCTTTTCTGTGACCTCACAGACATTTTTTTTATAATCAGTGATTTGCCTTCCCATCTTTGGATAAGAATCGAATGGTGATTGAATGTGATTTAATATAAAGAAACAACACCATGTGCAGGAGACAATATTGTGTATTTCATTTCAATCTTGTTATTGCTTTTTTTATGTAGCCCTAAAATCTTCACATATTTACCACAATCAGGTGACAGAAATAATCTGGAAATTGATTCTGTTTTACAATAGACACTCAGGACCAAATTCATTTTGGACTACTGTTTATCTCTCCCAAAGGTGAAATCTATGTTTCAAGAAGAAGTCAAATCTGTCCTTTTAGCTAGCCTTTTTTTTCTCTCTCAAATGTACTACGGAGGAAGTAAAAAATAAAAAAGCAGAACATTAAACTCCAACAAAAGGAACAACACAAAGGCAGTGGATGAAAGATGTAGGAGGCGTCTGGGCAAGAACCCAAACTCCAGAAAAAAAGGGTTTCTCCTTTGCGCATCAACTCACGCTGACATTCACAAAGGCAAGTCATAAAAAAGCTGCTTTTTTTGGTCACAGCAGTTTTTACATTTAAAAGGACAGAATGTTTGAACTGTCCCTCTACGAGTCGTCGATAAGAAACACGTGAAAGACAGACGGATTGTGAAATTTCTGCTTTTACCTTCTTAGCTTTCACAAACAAAATTGGGGTATATATATATATATATATATATATATATATATATATGTATAGAATTCATGTGCTTTGAAACAGGCAGTGGGACTGATGGCTTGGACCTCAGCTGCATGATTACGACTCAGCTTTTTCCAGAAAATGTTTGTCTCTGGATACCAGGAAGGATTTTTTTCCCTCTCTTCTTCTTTTTTGTTTTTTTTGCACGTGTGAGAACAAACGCAGCATGTACACCTGCAAGGGTAACTTGATGTACAGTCGAAACCAGACTTTTACACACACACACCGAATAAAAACAGACACTTGCACATATTTGTTTTTGTCATTGTCTGCAGTTAAAATCAGACCAAACGTCTCTTGTTTTTAGGTTTGCTAGAATTACCAAAAATTATTTCTGCAAAGCTTACAAAACCTAGCAAGATTTATCGTCCGTCTTCGCTGATGTCTTTAAATGTCGCCCCCTTCGATATTTCAACATAATGTAATTCCCTCGTGAGGCCATCTGTTCTAGGAAGCGCACCGGTTCTTCCCGCAGCAAAACAGACCCACAAGATGAAGTTGCCACCCACAGACGTCACATTTAGTACAGTGTTAGCATTTTCCCTGTTTTTCCTCCAAAGACCAGCTGAATCAGTCTGCAGACGGGGACACATGTTGGCCGGAACAGTTTCTGTTTAGAATGGAGACGGGTCAGAGGCAAAACCTTAAGAATAACTTATTCCTCAGGCAAGACATCCGGTTGCTTGTGATGGGCTCTGCGCCCCTCCCAAGATTTTTCTGACCTGAGCAGTTTTGTAATCTGCATACAAATGTGGACGAAAAGTGTTTATACCCAGCCAGTAGAGAAAGAAACAGAAATGTCTCTGTGTCCTGCATGCGCCTATTCAGTAAATGCTCTGCTAGGTGCAGTAAAGCTGTCCTACAACATAACGTTGTTCTTTTCTCTTTAGGCTTACGTTTTCCGTCTGTGAAGCTGGAAATAGCACAACCAGTCAAAAAAGCTGCAGTTTTGTCACATTTATACACATAAAATATGTTCTTCCAGGTTCGTATTAAGCTGGTTAGCAAGAGTTTGGTTGCTGTAATGACAATTAAGTTTGTTTTTTTTATTATTGAAAGATTTTCAAAAAAATGTAAATTAAAATGATCAGTTATTTGCTGTTTTTCTTCTTTCTTACGTTTTTACATTTATTTTTTTTATCTTTTAAGAGACATGTCATGATGTGGTTTCTTGCTAAGGAGAATTGAACGCAGGCAGACCCAGATGAAATGATGAAAATTATAATTTATTGAATAACTCACGGAACTGAGCACAAGGAGACAGAGAGGTACACACGGCGTTACACGACCTACATTTGAGGAGGATCCGACACAGACAACAGGTGGACCTAAATACACAGGGAGGGTAATCAAGAAACTAGACACAGCTGGGATCAATAAACAGGGAGGACAGGACAGAGACTCACAGGGAAACAGGACTAAACACAGAAAATCTCAAAATAACTATACAGAAAAACACCGATCACAACAGACGGCTGTACAATTTACAAACAGAAACAAACATTTTGGTTTTTTAAAATGAAATTTCTCCCACAGGTATTGTGCCCAATCTTTTTATGAACTTGTTTTTACCTTAATTACTGTGATCCTTTTTACTCTGCAACTTGACAGTTTTGATATTAATGGTTTTTGTTTGCTTTTCTTTTAGTTGCTTTCGTGCAATTTACCAGAAGTAAAATTCTCGTAGCTGTTGGTGCGACCATCAGAACATCAGCTGTTTGTGCTCATTATGGTAGCCGTTTCTAATTCCTCCTAACAAATCGCGAGTCCTTTTGGTCATGCACCAGTTGCTTCCATACAACTCTCTTGTCTCTCTTCTGGTTTATAACACAAGCATTTGCTTACGTCACATCGGTCAAAATGAACAATACTTTTAAATCCTGCACAGTCATGAAACTAATAGACCTGATTTTATTGCTTGATAAATGTTTAACTAGTTATCAAAACAAAGTAAATTCTATGCATTTCTTTGTTGTTCTTTACTGAAAATGTCTCCCAGATGAAACATTTTCTCTCAAATGTACATCAGCTTTTGCTGATGATACTGTTTCCAGCAGCGTACAGCTTTAGTCAAAGGGTGTTTCTCCTGTTTGTTGTAAATAACGTTATGTACTTTGCTCTTGCTCAATGCTGTGACCAACTTCCAACTGCAAAGTGCAAACAGAGTACAAATGTAAAACATACACATTCAGTGGCTGCTGGAAAAGATTCAAGACAAATATGTGATATAAAACCCTGCATTACTCAGATTTTATCATAAATACATAAATAATAAAACATAGTATGGCCAGGTTTTACACTGCATTGTTTGATAGAGGAAATTTGACTGACGTATGTATAGATTTATGTATAGAATAGATAGAATTTATAAAAAGATTTCAAATGTAAGTCTATGGTTCGACTATGGGAGCAGATTGGCAAGTGCCTTCAGACTTTGATGGGATATTCATCAAGTTGTAGATACGATCTTTCAGTCAGAGCCAATTTGATAGAGTCACTTATGTGGGTGAAACATAATCTGGAGCAGCATCTCTTAAGTATCTCCCCCGCTTTTTATCAGTAACACACAGATAAACATGTTGCAGGAACCTCACCCTTTGAGTAGTGTATATACATTTATTTCATGTTTGTGGCACCAACATGAGCTGATGTCTTAAACTAAACTGCTGTAAAACTGCATCTTATTTGTAAACAATATGTTCAAGTATGTTTTTTTCTTCTGGATGAATAAACCGACACGCTCCTCTTTCTTCACTCAAGCCTTCCTAGCTATCTGTCCACTTATCAGTCCGGTCCTGTCCATCTCCGCAAACCCGTCGTCTTTCTGCCCGTCTCTGCAGTCGTTACCGGGGTTATGTGTAGCGAGGCTGAGCGGACATTACATGGACCATCTATTTGCCAGATGTTATTGCTTACATGCCGGTGATTTCATAAGGTGCTGTGACAATTTTATTAACTTGGTGGTGGTGGCGATGGTGTGTGGAATCTAATTTTTTTCTCAGAGAACATAAAATTGGAGAGGCTAAGCGGGGTTCGGTATCAGCAACCTGGTTGCATTAGCAACACTGAGGCAGAATACATCACCGGGGGGAATTACTGAGCACAATAGACATGGCAGAATCCTCCTACTCGGTTTTAATGAGATATGCCCGGCTCATACTTTTCCTACAGTCCCGGGCTGCAGCTTAATGAAAAAACACAAGGACAGCGCGGTGAATTGTTCCTGACAAGAACCCTGATCTGTTAGCAATCGGGCTGGTTTTCCCATTTCCCCGCAGTGGAGAGATGTACTTTCAAATTGAGAAATGTGGGATATATCAGACCAATCCCATTTTAGGAACATATTGTGCTTTAAGGACACTCGTACTGTGGGGTTTGGAAGAGGAAGCAAATTTAATGGAGCTGGATTGAGAGCAGGAGCGTAGGGGTGATAGTCCTTCCCTGATCATATTAGTCGCATATTGATCTTCCTCCTCTCTGTATGTTTGCTGAAGGTAAACACAAAATCCGTAATCCTGTTGGCAGCTCATCGGCATGGAGATGTTGTGCTCACTATAGGACCTTTGTGGTCGTATTTGTGGGCGCACAATTGCAATTTACAAAGCAAAACTTTTGTCACAGTTTACAACAGGACAGAGTTACGCTGCTGTATCGACAGCAAGAGTAATTAATTCGATTGTTTTATCCATACACAGTGACACAAGGACTTGACATTCTAATACACTGAAATGTTCACTGACACAGATATTTACCTTCAAGAGACGAGCTAAGGATTTTGTGAAAGGGCCAGGCGTTGCGCATGTAATTCGCTGTGTTTTCTTTGTACCAATTGTTTTGAGAAATGCAAATGCGGAGGACAATTCGAGACGGAGAACTGCAATCGTTTGTGAGTGTCAGAATCCCACTACAGCCGACTGCAGGAGCAAGGAGAGCTACGCTTTGATTGCTGTGGCCTTCAGTTACGCTAAGCTTAGCTTAGCGCTAAGTTCTGTCCCCATGACATCACAGAGTTTCCTTCATTAAACTCATTTTGCTGTCGCTGGAACCAGATTTTGGGTTGAAATGCAGAAGATTGTTGAATCGAATAGTTCTGCCAGCCTCCTGTGTTCATTGCTTCATGGCTGGAGGTTCAGCAGAGACATATCCATGATACTGAATCAGCTTTTCGGGTTTGACAGCAAGGACTGTTTCCAAACTGCTTTTTAATCACCCTGGACTATGGATTTAAAATGGCCACGCTGATTATTTGCCTTCTTTTGTCTCTCTGAGTCCTTGACACTTTTGGATCCTGAAAATTTAATCATGGTTCTCAGCCAGATGAGCACATAGAGACACATACTGAAGTATATTGAGACATACAGTATAGTGCCTCGCAAAAGTATTACTATCACATGAACTTTATTTTTTAAATTATTTTGTCACAGTGTAACCATGTATTTTAATGTTTTTTGGGGAATCTTATGTAATAAACAAACAGTGCAGGATTGTAAACTGGAAAGAAAAGGATGCATGGTTCTGAGGAAAAATAAGAAGTATTTTTAAGGGGAGAGTTTCATCTTTGAGCTGGATTCACAGAACATCTTTGTCCAATTTTATTAGGACTGAAAAACTTTGCAAAGATTGTGCAAACAGTTCAGTCACTAGATGTGTAAAGGTGGGCTGCCCTAAAATACTTCTAGCTGCTTTTATTACCAAAACTAATGAGGAAACCCAGTGCAGCCACCACTAAACTAGTCACAAAGCTGGAAATCGGTAGCCATAACTACGAAAATCAGAAGTTCATAATCAATTTTTGGCTTGAAAATTTTACCGACATGCTGTATGTGCCTCCAAAGTTCCCTCCATGCATGTCGCCATGTCAAATCAGAAGCTGAGTCTATCCATGAAGTCCTTCTGTTCACATTATTCGACTACACAGTCCTCTTTACTGTGATGTCATTTTGCCCTTGGAAGGTAAATTAGGGGAATTAATGTTGTTTTCTGAAAGAAAACAAATGCGAACGGAAAATTCAAGCCAAACAAATACATTGAAAATTTATGGTGGGAGACACACTGCAGGCCGTTAAAACTAATGTACTATAGAGCGGCTGAAGGATGAGCGTTCACTTTCTGGATGACTAACTCAGACACTGAATGTTTACGTGCTACACGACACCTGAAGACAGAAAGATCACAACGTTAATGCATCAGGCAGATTCCATTTATTTCTATTATTCCATCCGTACTACAGCAGCGACAGCTCAGTCGATATTGTTGGTTTTTCAAAGTTGATAATTGTCGTTTTAGCGTCGTATAGAAATTTGGGCTGTTTATGAAATGAAATATTCAAACAATGTAATAAAGGATGAACTAAAGGAACTGCTGGGCTCTTTCCAGCACCAATGTGTTCTGCTCAAAGGTTCAAGGACCTGTATATTATAATTGATGTTTTCCTATTTATTCTCAGTTTGCTGATATTGTAGCAGAGCATTTCTCTGTCCAAAGAAGTTGATCTAGTCTAACCTTTTTGGAATGTGGTCGCAATCTGGCACCTCCTGTTGAAGTGAAGTTAGAGTTGTTTTGGAGGCTCCAGTTATTCACTTTCCTCTGCCTTTCCAGGAAGTGGTCACATTTTCTTTTTAAGTAAACCAAGAGGATTTTTTTCCTTTTTTCTGCGTAACCCTCACAAACAGGTGATCCAAAGATTGCATGTCTGTCACCGACGCTGTGGCTCTAAGAGCAAACGGTAAACAGGATGTAATTTTCTACAAGTCTCTGTCAGAAATCACCAAAGCACCAGCGGTTTCTAGAAGGCTTTTATTAAGAACTTAGCGTTCCAATTCATGATTCTGAAAGCGCGAAACAAAAAAAGAAAAGAAAAAGTAAAAAAAAACAACAAAACTTCCGAAGTTCAAGCCTGGACCCTTCTGACCATCTCAGCTAACCAACCCTTCGATTATCTCACTTTGCGTCACAAAAGTCTGAGGTAGCGGTGAGAAAACATCAGCTAGCTGGTTGACGCTGCCACCTGGACTCGAGAGAGGTTTTCATCTCGACCAAGACGGAACAGATTACACAGGTTGTTCCTCCCAAAGTGGCGTCACTTGAGAACAGAGGAAAAGAGAGGAAAGCAGAACACGTCACTTATGGGTTTCTGTAAACCAAGAGATGTCTGGAACAAATTTATTGTGTGTAACACTGATCCTTAATAAGTTCCACTCTATGCCTCCCGTGAAAACCCAGAACCCAGGAATGAGAGACGATTCAGATGCTCAGGAAAACGCTGCAGAAGTTGAGTTAATGAATTGATTAGGGTGTAACTCGGCGGGTTTCCAGTGTTTAACATACAAAACAAAACATACAAAAGTTACTCTACCTGTAAAATTGACAGGGTTTCTTGGCATGTGTGCATTTGCGTCCTTCAGCTTATAGACATAGTTTGCAGAGATCAGCAAAGATCAAAATGATCTCATCGCACAGAGTAGTTAGTGAGAGGAAGAGTGCAAAACATGACTTTTTAAAACTGATAAAAATATCAAGAGGGAAGCTGGTCAGGGAAGCTGCCAAGACGTTGACAGGATGAGCTTGCAGCTCCGTTTAAACCTGCAGTCGCAGGTGTATATTCAACTGTAATTGAAAACAATTTGTGAATTACACAAACAAATTTGTCTAAATCGGCAAAGTCTGTTTCTTCTTTTTTTTCTTCTCTGCTTTGTCAATTCAGGCTTCCTGGTCTGTATTTATCTCTGGCACGTCGGCTAAATCAGGTGAATGCAGGCAATTTATTGGATTTGGCCAAATCACTCCAGCTGGCAGGCAGGCAGGCCTTCAGTTTAAACCTTGGCTGTGACTTTTTCAAGCATAATTTGGGATCAACAGAAATCCCCCAATTAGCGGCTGCGACAGCCTCACTGCGGTCGGCTGCAAACTTCAGGGTATTGCTGACTGTGTGTGCAGTCAGACGTATGTTTTGCGGTTGTATTTGTGTGTCAGTTTATCTATTAGAGACACAGCAAGCGTCTCTATTTTCATGTTCTGTAGCAATACCACGAGTGCATGCTTATTTATGGTTAGGATTACACTGTTCTGACGCTCTGATGTGAAATATTTCATTATTTTTGAGAAGTCTGCTTTTGTTGTTTGTAAAGAAATAGCTAATTACTGATATGTTCTTAAATTATACAAAGAACGCTGTACATTTTGCCATTTTACAACCAAAACATTTTACTGGGATTTTATGCGACAGACCATTCTTTCTAGGCTAAGGTGCTCTACGCATTTCTGAGATGACCGAAGGTTGTGCTACATGACAAGAAAAGCAGAAAGATGCTGAAAAAGTATTTTTGCTTAAAAAAAGAGACCATAACGAGAGCCACTTCCTCCCACTTCTTCCCCTTCATTTTGCTTTTTGTTGTTCATCTGCATAAAATCCCAATGAAACAGACTGAAAACCGTGACACACTCATGAGAGAAAATAAAAAACAAGGCACCGTGTATTAATGTGTTGTCAATGAGAGGGAAAAAAAAGAATGTGCAACAATAGTAGCAGGAAAATATAAAACACTTCTTTCAGTGCGGCGGAAGCAGGAAAAGCTGACGGCATACATGGCGTCGAATATTCTCTGTAAATGTAGAAAACCTGAGTAATGAAGATGGAGCTTCCAGTTTGTTGAGTTGTGATGTACCTGCAGAAACACCTGCAGCGTTTCAGTAGGTGGCAGAATTTTAAGCAATTTCAGTTCAGAAAAAAGGAGAGAAAAATTTCATAAAAACATCCACGTTCGTTTAAAGGGCAGCTTGAAACAGGAACATTTGCTGCTGCGGGTTTCCACGACACTGTGTGTCTGTTTTTTTCTTTTTTGGGCTTTTTTTTCCTGCAGAAGAATCTGAAAGACTGAAGAGAAAAGAAACACAAATGAATGAGTAATCTCAAAAAGCCTTTGAGTTTGTCCTTATCATACCTCAAAGCTCAGCTGGTCTTTGCAAAAAAACCACTTCAAATATGCAGTTTTTTTTTCAGTTGGACTGTAATGCAAACCATGTACAGAATTCATTGCTAAGGCAAAAGCTGTGTTCAACAACAAAATCTGCAAATGCACATCAGAGGCAGCAGATTATATTGCAACTATTATGCCTTCAAAAAGTTGCTTAAGCCTGATTAATTTGAAAGAGAAGATCGCTACAGCTGATGTTTTTTTTTTTCTGGCTCTCGTCTAAAGGAAGTAGAAAAAGTTACATTTTTTGAACGCCACATGGAAAAAAAACAGACAATATGGCAGCATGTGAACACGAGACATTTGTTTCGGCTATGAATATTGTATGTATGCCTGCTGGTTATGAAACGAGGCTTTATCGCGGTATTTATGAGATGTGTTTTCGCAACACATAAGCAGAGGACTGCGGCGTGAGGCGCAAGATGTTTTAGCACAGCGTGTTCGATCCGGCACATCTGTAGCTTCAGACCTCGTCCTCGGTTTAGTCGTTGCTCATCAGTGAGAATTCTTGGTTTTTCCTTTTCTTTTACGTCTTTGAGCTGTGTGACTCTACTTCATGATTAATTTACCGCCCCATTCCTTCTCTTCAACTGGAAAAGCTGAGCTTATTTATTATTGATCTACTGTATGTGTGTGTAGGAGATGTTTTTCTCTGACGTACTTGGCTTGCACATCAGTTCATACAGCCATAATTTTCATTTGTGTGTTTGGGAGGGATTGGCAGAGAAAGAGAGAGTAGAAGCAGAGTGAAAAAATGACATCAATATTTGAACTTGTAAAAAAATAAATAATGCAAATCATTTGAAAATAATACGTAAAACAAATTGGGGGGAAATGTGTTTTCTTATTTGCCCCAAGAGGTAGAATACATCAGCAGAAAAGAGCCTGAGGAGAAAAAAAATAACCATAACAAAAAAAGAAAAAAGTTGCAAGTAGCAAGTACTTCCAGTACAAACTAAGAAAGATATAAGATATAGGTTATCATA
Source organism: Micropoecilia bifurca (assembly GCA_903067075.1). Classification (NCBI taxonomy): domain Eukaryota; kingdom Metazoa; phylum Chordata; class Actinopteri; order Cyprinodontiformes; family Poeciliidae; genus Micropoecilia; species Micropoecilia bifurca. The sequence goes on along the minus strand of CAEGAF010090357.1, from coordinate 16,735 downwards.
AGTCATAAGGAAATATTTTGTCCTGAAACATCTCACAGCTGAAAGCGAGGAATTTGGCAAACCTTATCTATTAGGAGGTTACCTATTTGAAGTGTGACCTAAACCATTATGCAGCAGTATATATTAGTTGTTCTGATGTTTGTCAGATTAAAAGTACCTTTTGAAAAAAAAAAATAAAAAGAACTGCAAGCAGGTATTAAACATTTTAATTAGGCCTACATTTTTGAAACCTTCTCTTTTGGAAAGGTTTGCTGAGGGGAACGCGGGGTCGGCGCGATCCCGCCAGACTGCGCACAAGGTGAAAACCTCGCAGGCTCCACATGATGGTGGTATGACTTGAATTCTTGAAAATACAAAATCCAACAAGTCACTGAAAAACTTTCTGTTTTAATTTAACATGATAGGCCTGCTGTATAAGATTTGCCCTTCAGCGACAAACCTCAAATGTGTCAGTCAAGATATATTAGTAGAGGGAATTAAACAGCAAACAATAGAGGAAAAGAGAAGACCTGAGCTGCTTTTTTTTCTTTTTTTGGAATATCTGCCCTTGAGAACAAACTCCACCTTTTTCACCGAGGGCTAAAATGTAATCTTTGTTTCCGCTGAGAGGTCTGATTAAACATTATGCAGTGCATTGCAGATGAATTTGAATATGGATTTGTGATGAGCAGCATGAAAGCTGGTGAAAGTTAGAACACCGAGTGCAGAACACAAGGTGGTATCCATTTGCTCTTATTGGTATTGGGAACTCCCAATATTAAAAAACTTGCTCCACTGTGCATTAGGGGAACATTCAGAGTGTAAAGAATGTTACTTCATGCATCTGTGCAGGCGGGACAAACACCTCCTCCACCTCCCTACATCTGCTCTGCTCCACTCACCGTAGTCAATAATGTCATGTTAGGAAATCCTCTTGGGATTCATGCAAAACTAATAATACAAGTCCATCTTAAATGCACCCATAGTTTTCATGGGGTGAATATGAAGATGTTCCTCTGAGGTTTTTTTTTTTTTTTACTGGAGGTTAAATCAACTGCAGTCACAGCAGAAAGTGGTTGGTTCATACAGTTGTCTTTTTGCTCTCTGAGGAGGAGACTAGCTCTCTCAATTCTTTGAAAAACCCTGATTCAACAAATCTGCTTTTTCCTTAAAAATCTAACCTTTACGATGGCTATTTTTGGTGCTGGAGCTTTCTGTCTGACCATGTTGTGATTCTTGCTCTGCTGAATGTGCTCAAAGTAGAATAGCTAATGCAGAGAGTAGTCGAGATGCTAACTCACTAGATTTTACATTCAAAGCAAGAAGCTAACTTTATAAATCAGGCAAAAAGCCGTTTTCTCTAAGCGTTTTCTGCACATAATTAACTCTAATTGCCCTGAGGTATGTAGGCTAATGAGCCAAATTAAAAGAGACATGTGTGACATTAGCCACACATGCTAATGTTAGCTTAGCACTTCAACAAACTGCTACTCATAGACGCTAGCCAAAACAAGATTTACATTTTTGAAGACTATGAATAAATTCAGACATCTCCTTAGAAACAATTAACACTTCATAATTTAATTATTCCAGCTCTTTTGAGGTATTCACACAATGTTAGGCAAATCAATGTGGGAGCACAATGCAGTGCAATACATACAAATTAACAAATTTATTCCATCAAAAAAGAGAGAGTAATATAATAATCTTAAATAAAAAGCATGTTTTTCTAATAAAGAGTAACCAGACATTTCTGGTTACATATTGCAAAAAGTAAAAAGCCATATAGCACAGCAGTTCAACACAATATTAAATAAAAAATACATAATTGATATAAGAATCTCTACATTTGGTTACAGCCAGCCACGATTTTAAGTTAGTAGAAAATGGTTTAAAAGACCCAAATGTTCTCACGCTTTATGGCATTTCATTCCTGTCATGAGAAGTTTTCATTGAAAACGAGTTTTGACCGAATAAACTATGTCCAAGAGGTACAGCAAATTCCCCTCTTGCAGTAGCTCTGGTGGATCTTACAGACGACGACGTGTAAAGTGAGTCAAGAGCCAAGGCTGACCTCATGAAACTCTGTTGCTGTCAAGAAAACCATGCTGCTTTTAAGCAAAGCAGCATGTTGTTAGTGGGTACAAATTGTACTTTAAACATGTTTTGCTGCTTTGCTTAACTTAAAAAAAAACAAAAACAAAAAACCCTCTAAGCTAGCTAACTTTACAGTACTTATGTGTAGGTTTAATCATGGCAGAAAGTTTAGGCCCAGTGACCAGTACTTTTAATGCAGTGATAGCAGCAACATAATGAGTCCTGAAGAGTGCTGATTCTTCTGTACGTGCCTCTCGCAGGAAATCACCAAAACTCTCACTGCTCATTATCCACGCGGCTGGATATTAAATTGTCGACATCACTAAGAGTTTCAGGTGAGCTCCGAGATGCGGCATCGAGAACAAATGCCTGTGCACGCGCGCCGACGCGGCTCCCTCCTCTGCCCACTCCTCTCCGTCTTCTGTGTTTCCAGCATGACTGAGCTCACCGCATTCCCCCACAGAGCCCTTCTCCACTCTTGCAGAGTGCATGAGCAAACACTGTGTACTGGGCCAATTAAAACTCCTCTGGCGTGGGCGAGGGGGAATGGCAGCATGGGACGGATAGATGGGGCATAACAACCCATTTAGGTAATGACCATCTTTTCTCTCTCCCTCAGCCCCCTTCCTCCATCTTCTTTATACACGACGCGACGTGAGTTTCTTCTCTCCGTTGCGCGTCTCCGCTCGTCCTCCTCCCTCCATGTTGATTGTCTGTCAGTCCCTCTGTGCTCCTGGGACCAGCTAATTGCCCCTCTTGCACTCCCCCGTTTCCCTCTTGCTTGATAGGATGCCGATTGTGGCAGATACCACCTTTTAAGCGATCAATGGCATAAGTTCCCGAACAGCTCAGCGCAGAGCCGACCGTGTGAGTGGGCGCCGTGGTGACCCGGCGTTTATGCGTTTAAAAGTTGTTTTCCCTTCACATGCATCACAAGTAATATATATATATATATATGTATCGGTTTTTAGGTCGAAGTGAGGCTTTTTGGGATGAAAAGGTGCATTTGACAGAAGTGTCAGAGTGAAGATATTCAGAGTGATGTTAGTTGAGAAGCTTTTCTGCTTGTGCACAGAAAACATTTGAGTGGAAAGTTCACCACCTTTCCCCCCCGCATAAAGCGACGCGGGTCCTCGGCTCTGCGCGGCTGTCAGGTGGGATTACCGTTCCGGCTGACAGTATTGCTGCATCCCTCTGAATAAACTCGAGTCGCCATAGAGAAATAATGACAGAATGTGACAAATTATCACTCTCAAGTTGTCAGTCATTTGCACCCGGGGGTTATTTGTTGTAACACGAATAGCAGCAGTAGTCTTAGTCACAGGGAGGATGACATTTGCAAAGGTTTGGGTTGTGTCCTCGGTGCACAAAGAGCTTCTTTTTATTCAGCCGTCTGCTACGCAGACGCTCATTTCTCCATTAAAACGGCGAAAAACACTCTCTGGCACGGGCCGCGGTCAGGTTTCGCCACAAAAGGAGGCAGATTGGCGATAATGATGTCTCGTTGCCGTTCATTCTGTCTTGAACCCGCATGAACGTGTTGGCTGATGTGCAAACAAACAGCGCCAGTGATTACGTTCGAGGACGGCATCCGAACTGCCTCTGCCAGGGCTTCATTTTGGCAAAAAGAAAAACGCTCACTTCGAGACTCCTCTCTTGGCAAACAAAGAACACCGTTTCAAATAAACGGCGTTATTTTGAAAGCACTGTCAAAAGTTATCGCCACGCGTGTTTGCAGAGTTCTAACCCTTTGTGCTGAGTCAAAACGCTGAGAAATGAAGTGAAAGGGAACGTTATGAAGTGGTGTGATGTTTGGCGATAAGTTTTGACACCAGAACAGAAGAAGAACACAAGCTGAGAACAAAACGGATCTGGGCTCCTAAAGTCACAGAAACGAGAAAAGAAAATCACGTGCCTCATGGTCTGTTCTCCCGTTTTCTTTCTCATTGGGATCTTGGCCGACATTATCGACGCCTAGTTACACTTTGGCTCTCTCATCAGTTTTAAGTTTAATCATGTAGAAAATTTATGTTTTAAATCATACTTTCTGTGCAATTTCCAGCTCTATTCATGTCTGCTAATGAGAGAGGCTCAGAGACACCAGACGGGCTGGAGCGCTCTTTAATTATCCCCTTCTCGCCCTTTTTCATTACACAGGATCACTTCACAAAGGCACTTCCATCGGACTACAGGATCAGTGCATTTTGTGTTTTTATATCCATTTTTAATTGCCTGGCGAGAGCATATGCATTTATTTTTTAAGGGATATGTCACGGTACGGATAAATCAAAACTGTCCGCTTCATTCGGGTAAATCTTATTCGACCTCTTTCTGAATAACTTGATTCATCAAAGTTTCAGAAACGTTCCTTTGGGATTTCTGACCGTATTGATGTGACAGCACTATGCAGTTACTACAGATTTTTCTTGGGGGTGGAAATCTATGATGCGAATTTCCCGTCCTTCAAAATCCTAAAAGTTCTCCATTATGTCTGGATCTAGCAACTGTGGAGGCGACTCTTTGTTCAAGAAACTTTGTTATCATCGGATAATCGATGAACATGGAGACATGAACCAGCTGACTGCTGCTCACTGGATAATTTATTTTATTCAAACTATTCTCTGCTTTTCCGATAAACGTTTAGCCTCTCTCATATAACATTATAGAGAATATAAAGTAAATTAAATCCATTAATCTTTTGATTCTGTGTTTGAACTTAGTCAAGTCGTCTTTGCTGTCCTTACATGCTGAAAATTAATACATTCCTGTCTTGTGATTGACTGATTCACTAATTATGTTAGCAAACAATTGACGTTTTTAAGCAAGTGTAAAATTACGACATATTATTTATAAAGAGAGCAATCTTCCATGATTTTAGTTTAATGGAAAAATGGTTGAAGCACTTTTATTTTTCTTCTTTCCTATCTTGACACTGGAAGAAATTCATGTTGCCATGATCTGTTTCTACAAGGGAAGATTCTTATTTTAAAGGATAAATATAAATGCAGAAAAACTCCTAAGTCTTTATAAATGAAAGGTAGAGACATTATTTTAAAAAAACTGGTTTAAAACACAACTTTAGTCAAGTCTCTTCCAAACATTATACGTTTACTCCGCCAACATGAGATTACTGGCAGGAACGTTTGCATAAGACACCTGCGTGTTTCATTTGTGGTAAAATTCATGCTTAAAAAGCTGTCTGTGACAACAAATAATAGTTAATCCATTCATTTCTACTCTGGACACGGAGATGTTCTGGAAGTTGAGCATGTGTCAAAATCGTCCCATAGCTAGCGGTGTGTACGCGCCATCTCAGCCAGAACGTAAAGGCCGGTGATTCAGGCCTGCTGTAACTCTAAGCCACTCTGTCCTCTTCTGTTAATAAGATAATGCTTCACTTCTGCTGGCATCACACACTTGATGAACGTAGTCCTGGGAGATTACTTCTCAAGAGCAGCTGACAGGCAGGATTACCCAGACAAATTAATGGCTCTATAATTTGATTTTCCCGGGATTGCAGTGTCTAAGCAACTCCGGCAGAGAGGAACGGTCTGAATCAGCCCTGCCGCACAGTGACATTGGCTAATCACATCTGCATGCTAAAGAGCCCGCAGTGGGGGATGGAGGGGGGACAAAAAGCCTCCACAGAAGTAGGAAGTGGGAATTATTGCATCCAGAAACCGATCTGTGGGACGCAGCAGGAGGGTTCTCAACTCAGACACGCATCTCAGGGTTCAGGCGAACAAGGGCGGCACTGAAGGATGTGAGAGGACAAGGTAAGTGGTAAATCTGTTACAAATCGAAAGACAACAGCACACTCTGAGGCGAGTGCTTGTCCGCCATCAGAGACACCTGCTGTGCCTGAGATCAGCTTCCAAACACTTGTCAAGAGTTTTTGTCTACTACTCCAGTGGGAAGCTGTGTGTCGGCTCACTGGGGGAAAAAAATAAATAAAATAAAAAATGCCTCAAGAAGGCAACTCACCATTTTGAGGAATATATGTTCATATTTTATAAATAAAACTGCACATGTTTGAGAAGGAATTTGAAATTAAAAGCACCGATACTTTACCTCAAGGATTATTTTCCGTCTGACTCTCTCAAGGAATTCGAGTGACCAGATTGACCAGTTCATGACCCGTCTGTACAGATTGTTGTCCTCATTGGTTTTTATGAAATGATAAAAATGAAAACCACACCTGCCACCTTCATTGACTTTCTATGACGTTCATGGACGTGCACTTTTCAAAACGTTTCAAAATCAAGAACAAGCATTTCATTCTGTCGTATCGATAGCTGCCCCCCTTGCGGCGGTCCCAAATAGCACGTGATCAAATCACCTCATCAGGAATCTGTTGGCCTAATGAGCCCCTTGCATTTCAACAAGTAACCTTCTGCTACAGTAGGACGGCTTTGAGCTCAAGCAACTGTTTCGAATCTGACTTTTGGGGGGGGCAGCTCTCTCTGACCGCATGCCATTTATTTGAAAAATAATTTCGCTCCTCCGAAGCAATATTCATATTTTATTGCATTTTTGTATGTGTGTTCTGCATGACTGACGGTCAGGCTGTTACTGTCAGCGATTGACAGCCAATCAAGGAGGCAACTCAGCCTGTCTGTCCAGGAAACCCTGACTGGCGCTGACAAAGCAGATTTCAATCAGCTCACGCTGGCAAAGGTGAGGCAGCGTTTGCCCACGTTCAGAGACGACATGTCAGCGCTGAAGACGCCTTGGCTTTGCAAAGTTTCTATTTTTCTTAATCGAAAAAGTATCAGGTTTTTTTTATTATTTTTTTTGTGACTATTAGCGATAGGTGCTGAAAAGCTTTCAACTCGGATCATTTCCATTTAGATGGGCTCTCAGGGCTTTGGAGTTGTGTTCCTGTTGGCTGTGTTAGGACTTTTTTCTTTTCTTCTTTTGTGGTTCTTTGTGGCTCGTGTGCTAACAACCAATTAGAAATAAATAAATAGAAATAAATTTTCTTTACTTCAATTCACACTGTTGTAGCCATTTCTGTTGAAATTTTCGAACTTGTAATTTCAACCAATTTGGTTTTTCCTTGAGTAGTTAGAATATACTTACGTTGGTTTAGATAGAACCAACATCTATAAATTATTTCTTTATTTGGAATTGCTTTGATTACCTTGGTAACTTTTAGACCCTCCTATTCATTTAAGTGATTAAGAACACAGTGAGTGTGTGGCGGTGGACTTCCTGATGACCGGAAGTTGTAAAAATTACCTTTTTGATCACTTTTTGATCTCGAAACGTCAGAATAATTCAACCAAGTTGTAATAGATTTTCAGTAATCTTTTGTGTATATTTTTGCAAGAAACAAAGTGTATTTTTCAAACAATAAAGTCGGAAGTGCGTGCAAGAATCAAACCGCCCGTTGCCACCGACGGTCTTTGCTGGGAGATTTTTGGTTTTGGAACTTGGAAAGCCACAAACTATCATCAAAGATATATCATGTTAAATCGTTTTGGAGCAATGTGCTGGATTAATTATTTTTTAGGAAACAAATTGTAGCATCGATCCCTTTAACTGTTTTAGTGGCTGGATCTCACTCTACCCCCACTCCACTAGAGGCAGTACCAACCCCGAAAAGATGTGACTAAGGAGCAGATTTAGACTAGAATTTGGTAAAAACGGTGAGTTTCGCTGAAGTAATTAAAGACACAAGTTCAAATCCATGTTGAGAGTGGAGCTCCTTCAATCAGTGATCCTCCGCAGCACTAATTGGCTAAGCAATGTAAACATGATCCTCTGCAGCAAGTGATGGCAAAGCGGGACGTCATCACGACTTTACACAAGAGTGTCTTTACCCCCGTGGCAGAGGCTCCGCTGAACCCGAGACAGACTCACCGAACCCCTGCGGTTCAATCGAACCCAGGTTAAGAACCACTGGTCTAAACATTCCCAGCAAGATAACTGAAGATTGCAAATCCTAAATACAAAGAGTCTTCATTAAACCAAGAATTCCCAAATAAATGTGTCTCATTACTGACACTCGGAGGCTGCCAATGAACAAAAACACAGTGAGACACTTTGTCAATGATCAGCAGGCCTCTTCATCCCAGCACATGCTGTGTACAAGTGGCATTTCCCCTCTTCGGTGTGCCACACCTCTGATTTGAGGCCATTTGATCTCAATGCCCTCCCTGTGGAACAGTGGTGCTCTGACATTTGTTGACAAGTCAAAAGAAAAAATGAAAGTTGAACCAAGCTGTTATTAAAACGCATCAAAATGTCAAGGCATAGTGCAAAGTGCCGCTGTACGCCCGAAATCTATCCGAGTTCATGCAAGACGGAGGCACCTGAATAAAGAGCCATCGTTAAAGACAACCAGCTGTTTTTATTTTTTTAAACCAAAGTGGTTCCTTTCTTAACTAGAGCTGCCAGTTCTTAGCTGCCAATATCGTATCTAAAAAAACAAACAAAAACAAAACAAACTTAACCTTAATAACATTATTTTAAACAACTAGTGATGCTTGTCAACATTTCACAGTCCTACTCAGCTGATCTCTCATGTGCGCCAGCAGCTGGAAAACCGAAGATAAACATCTTTTAGAGCAATATTTATTAAAAACATCTGGAGGTATTGAAAGACCAGGCGTGCTAAAGAACTGAGTCGGAAATTTTATGGATTCAGGGGGAAATCACCAGCTCTAAATGGGACAATTGACCTATTTAAGGAAGATAACAGGCTGTTTCTTTTACTCAGATGCTAAGTCAACATTTTTTTGCACCAAAGCATGATTTTTGTGCACTTTTTCTCATTGGCTGACAAAAACAAAGCGGCGTGTTCACAACATTTTTGTCTGAATTAAATAAACATTAAAAACAAACGTCCACAGCCATCGTTACTCAATGGAAATCCTATGCAAATATTTTATGAAATTACACACAGACGCTGCTTTTTTAGGTTATTCAAAACACAAAGTTGCAGATCCAAAGAATATTAACATCTCAGAATTGCCTATTCAAAATCTGGAGCAAAATCAAAGTGAAAACATGTGGTGGGTTTTGGAAAACCTACGTTCTCCATCAAATCTAGCTGAGCTTGATCTACTTCGTGAAGAACGGCTAAGAATTTTTCGGTCTCTTAAAGTGAAAAACTGGCAAAACCCCAACATGCCCTGCAGCTTTAATTGCAGCAAAATATGATTATGTAGGAATACATCGACACACTTCTCCAGATGCTGTTTGAAAAAAATATTTAAAAACCCTGTATCACTTTCCTTCCAATTTGCTATCTTGCAACACTTTCATTTGGTCTGCAAAATAAAATACCCCCAGAAACACATTAAAGTTGGTGGTTGAGTCTTACGAGCTGTGAACGTCTTTGAGGGGAAAAACATTTACACGGCACCGTACAAGCCTTTTGCACATTCCTCTGTAAATACTTTTAACCTGCAGAATATCTGTAAAAGCCACAGGCTGAAAGAGTTATTCATTATTCAGCTGAATTAAATTATTTACATTGTTTTTCTTTGAATTACATGGTTTACCTCAACTTGAAGCTGCGCCTCTGCTTTCCTTTTCGTTTTAACAAGTCCTGATCGGCTTCTTCTCGTCGTGGCTCCTCTTCTGCTTTGTTCTTGAATTGAACAAATATCTGGACGCACACACAGTGTCTTGCAAAATAATTCACACCCCATTCGTGTTTCGCCATCGGACAGGTGGAAGCAGGTTTTGTTCAAGCACCATCCGTCTTTTCCCTCGACTCGGACCGGTTTCCCAGTTCCTGTCCTGGAGATCATCCCCACAGCATTACGCTGCCACCACCATGTATCATTGTGGGGATGAGATGTGTGAATTTAAAATGACAGTTATGGTTAAGGTTTATATTTGTGTTTTAAATACATATATTTTTTGTTGTTATTGTTCTTATCTTGATTTATGTCATTGAATTGTGGAGAGCTTTGATCAAATTTGTTGTTTTTTCAGTGCTGTGTAAATAAACTGACAGCGACCTTCCTTCGTATGTTTGGGGAGTCTCCCCACATGCCTTCTGGCAAAACATATTTCATGTTTCTTTTTTTTCTAACAACATTAAGATTACACATTACCTTGTGTTGTGTGTCATACAATCTCAACAAGATGCACATTTGTGGTGTCAAAGCTACAATATTGTCACAGAATTATGCGCACAAGCACACAATGAGCTCCTCACAGTGTAAAGCCTGATTGATGTTACGTAACGATGCACAATAGTTTTAAGCAATATGGTAAAAGATACTATAGTTTAATATATTTAGCATGTTCCAGCGCATGCAAACAATCATCTTTGTTTCGATAAAGAAAGTTGAAACCTACATCTTCTCTGTTCAAAGGGAAACAGATATGCCTCCAGAAGGCCCTTATAAATCCTGTCAACTACACCTGTGCTTGAATTCTTTGTAAATCTCCAGCAGAGGCAAAATGAATATGAAAAAAATAAATAAATCTCCCCCATTAAAAGCAGCTCTTAGGCTTCAGCTGCCGCTAAGGCCGGCGGGTGATGCTGCTGACAAATAAGCGCCGTCACATAACCTAAAGAAGAGGCTGAAAGCACCTTTTATCTTACAAAAAGTTGTTTTACATTTCTAAATTGGTCTCCCCTGTTCCCACTTAGAGCTGACCTTTATAAAAATAACTCGGCAAACAGCACAACAAACATTTTCGTCGAGAAAGATTGGTATTAGACGCTCTCCGGAGGAAAACAAGGGCACAGATTTGCATTTTGCTCGGTTTCAAAGGAGAGCAGATATCTGTGAAGACACCTTCGCGGATACCGGTTGACACATGTAACACAGTAAGGCAGACCAGCTCTGCTCATTTGGCGTGAACATCGAGGTTATTATTACACCGATGTTCTGCTGGGGGGGTCGAGAAGAGTCGTTCACATGGCCACATGTGCAGGATGAGAGCAGAATGTTGGGATTTCAAACATGATATTCTGTGTGTGTGTGTGTGTGTGTGTGTGTGTGTGTGTGTGTGTGTGTGTGTGTTTGCAAAACAGTTTGCCATGTGACGATGTCCTGTCTTGGGAGGGGTTGATGGAAAAAGAGCATTTCTATAAGCGCAGTTCAGATAGCAACCATGTTGAAAAGATAAAATTTTTAAAAATCCATCTCCTGGAGATGCCAAGAAAAGCTTCTGTCTGTCTTCTCTCCTCTGAGGTCCGATGTTCAGTCAACCTCTATTAGTAAATTGGACGTTATCTTCTCTGGATCGATAAATTATCACATAACAAGATGTCGGACCTCAATTTGCATTATTTTTTTTTTGCCCCTGACAGCGTGTGACAAACTAATTATTTTTGAAGGACCCCTTCTTGCTCTGCATGTGTGACAATTTGCGAAATGGAGTGAGGACGTTTCTGTGACTCGCAGACCCCACAGAGCTAATTTACAGAAATCCACCGGCGCGACGCGGCCCCCATTAAAGCCAAGTTACAGCCAGACATAAAGCACACAACAGCCACAGGCGCCAGGACCGAAATAAAGACATCTTCATTAGAACCCATCAAATATTTTATTTCCTGCTGGCCCCTTGCGAGGGCTTATTGGCTTAATAAAAGCAGAGTATAACGTTTCCATCTTTTCTTTTAAAAAAAATCCTCTTTTAAATGTGTTAATTGAATATACATGCTTGTGCCGTTTCAAGAGACGTGTGTGTGTTGCATTTCCTATAAGCTCCGGTGAATTTAACGTCGTTTCCAAACCTGGCAGTTCCTCTCCTGCTCTCGAGCGTTCCTGGTGTTTACCGAGGTCAGCGCGCGCGTGACGCAGCTTCCTGCTGACACAAAGTTGAATACAGAAAATGATGATTGTTGGAATTTCATTTGGCGGAAGTTAATGGCCTGAATCAGTAGCAAATGCACGGAGCTGAGAAAGTGACACGAAATAGCGACAGGAAGCTACAGCACATTGTTCTCGAAGAATAATAGCCAGAATGTCAATGTCGACCAGTAAAAAGAAAGGGAAAAAAAGAAACCCATTACATATTAAATATGGTTCGGGGAAAATAAAACAATTGTTTTTCTGCACTGCAACAGTATGAGGAAAGTTTAGATAGATAATCGAGGTAAATGGTTTACTGACTCAAGGTTGTCGTCAAAGTTCTGATGCTGTTTTTCTTCTTCTTTGTATTCTGCTGCATGGTTTCCTGTCTAGACAGAACGCACTGTAAAGAAAGCCAGCTATTCAGCAAGAGCAGCGCTGATGAGTTTTTTTAAAAAGCAAACCACGTTTACATGAATAGCACTGTTCAATTAAAAGAGCTGCACATGAAAGAAAAGTTGAGATTAACGTGACATTAAAGCATCTGCTGAAAATATCAAAAATGCAGGTTTAAATTAACAGTCGCAACGAAGGGCTTGCACTGCAGAGCAGTTGGCAGCCTTGTTGCTTTTGTAGCGAGAAGGCCGTTGATTGAATCGGAGCCCGAGGTCTGTTGTGATCTCTGGGTTCCCTCTCTGAGTCCAAAACTGTTAGGTTAATTTCTCTGTCGCCCAAAATTTTTTTGTTTTTAAAAATGACGTGAGTGTGTGGTTGTTTTGTCCTGAGTGTTGCCCCGGTGTGGGCTGCTGACCCGTCCCGAGGACCTCGGGAAGTTAAACGCTGCCTCCTTGTGGTTTGCTTATCCCCTTTAGAATGAACACTGAACAAACAGTTCTCTGGTGACTGAAGGGGTCGAGACCTTTTAGTAGCCTACGGACTAAAAAGCAAATGTAAAGTTTTTCCGAAGCAGAAAACAAGTAGTGGCTTCTAGGACTGTTTGGATGTGTTGCATTTTCCTAAAAGCTTTTGAGAACAACACTGTGTCAAAGACGTGACTCTTTTAGTGTCATTTGTTAACTTTGAAGCACATTTAAAACCTTGAGAGTTGGACCAAAGTGATTTAGGACAATATACACCCGATTAAAATTACGCCATGCAGTTGAAAAAGGAATAAAAATATCAATCTGCAACGCGAAGCGAACACAATAGGACTAGCTCCGCTGATGTGGAGCGTCATTGAAGAGCGGTGGGTTTTTAGAAGCATGCAAAGGTCGTCTGAGGTCTGAGAGCCTCTTCTCTGAATCGGAAAGCTGTTCCACTGAATAAGACCAGACACTGCAAGGGCACCATTACCTGTGAGACATCTGAGAGCAGCTGTTTTTTAACCTGAAACCTTTAACTTCGGAGGGGGGCAAACAATGATTCGGCTTTGACAAATTGCACTCTCTAAAAAAAAAAGTAGAAAAAACCCCAGAAAATCTTAAACAAAAACAAAACGTGTTGTGTCTGCTATGTAGATATATATTTTTTTCTTGCTAGCTATTAATTCTGTAATATCAAAGGGAGGTGGGTCTGATAAACTCTCCTGCACAGCTGCTTCTTTATCTGTCTCATGGTTTTTATTTTGTTTGTATGTGCAAATGCTTTATTCTGCTTTAATTTGTAGTAGCAGTTTTGTCTTTTATGCGTTTTCTCTTTTAGAGTACAACATACACAAAAAACATTGCCTGATATTTCAAACCAGAGGTTTAGACAGAAGACTCTCGGATTATCCTTTTCTGTTGACCTTTGAACTCAGTCACGTTTGAGTGACATTTTAATGTATGCTGAAGATAACAAAGCATGCAGTCCACAATGTTTAACTCCCCACACAAAACATGTACAGAATGTATTGGGCATATTTGGCCTGAGGTTTTAAAAAAAAATCTAGTGAGAACTATTTTATCGATTTCTATACGACCCTTTTCTTCCAACATATCAGAAACACTGAATTCCCCTTTCACAACACTGAGGAGTTGGTTGTTCAACCTTGGAAATATTCCTGTGTGGGGATAAAAGTACAGATGATGTCAAGTTTGGACCCTCTGGTTAAGGATACTGACAGATAAACAGACTAGAAGGACCAGTAGGACACATATTATCACCAGACGAAAGCGTCTACAGTTAAAACATTTAACTTTTATCTCCTTGAAGAGATAATTTTCTTTTAACTTTTTCATAATAGAAACATAAGCTTTAACACATTTTTTATACACTCTTTCTTCTTGTAACTTCTCCTGTGTAACTCTGCAGCTCCTCCAGAGTTACTGCAGTACAGGCATCTCAGCTGTTTTTTCTGATTATCGTTCCAGTTGCTCATCAGTTTAGGCGAACAGTCATGTATTTGTAGGTTTGCAGACGTGAAGTATGCACTTTACTTTTTCTGTTGATGGATCAATCAGTGGCTTTTGAGATGAACAGAGTTTGGGACATTGTGCTTAGAACCGACTTTAAACCTTTGAAAACCGTGTTTTCAGTGAAGTTGGTTACATTTTTGTCAAGTTGTATCGGAGAAATGGGTTAAATCTGTAAAAACAAAGTTGTGCACTCTTTAGTGTTAGGATGAAATCCCAGTGGGAAGCATAAAGATTTCTGGTTGTTGTGTGACAATTATTGAAAAAGTTTACAAGGTGTACAGACATGAAAACCAATACTTTTATTAAGCATTTTGTATGTCTCTTTTTACTTGTGTAAAGATTGATTTTTTTTCTTTTAGTGTTTCCTACTCATTGACATTGAAAAGAAACTGCATCCAGGGAATGCAATTAAAAAATTGGTTAAAGGGCTTTTTGCACTTGATCGGTTACGTTACTCTTGCCGAATAACATAAGAGAGCTGCTGTCTCCACAGATATGAGTTGGGGCCTTGGTAAATGAATAATTCATCTAACAAGAAGGACACAAGGCTCTGTAGATACGGAGGCTGTATAGATGGGTCCTGAGAGACATAATCCAGATGGGAAGAGCGCAAATTAATCCACATTACCTTCTGATCCGACCTTACACTCTTACGGCGAGGTCCACTAAAAGCTGCTCCATTGGCTGGACCATGACTCGTACCTCTTTTCACACTCCACATCACATCTTGACCTCATTAGGCACTTGGAAACATGCATCACGTTTTACAAAAGGTTTGTTAGCATGCACACTGTAGGACGGAGGTTTTATTTAAACCAGTCAAGAGAGTTCATGTTAAGAGTTCCTTGGCTTTCATTAAGACAGAAGCTGCACTAACTAACGGGAGCAAGGCAGCCAGCAGCGTGGTCAGCTGGGATTACATGCAGACGGGATCACAGGGACGATTTCATCAAAAATGCTGAGGCACCAGGCAGCTCATTATTACTGTGGCAACGCAGCTGCAAGTCAGTGGTCCTGGTCGTGGCAAGCTGACGCACACAGGCGAGCCGAAAATAAACACAAACAGACAGACAGTCGAGGAACTCCGATACAATTTTAACTGCCTGCTGCTGCTATGGAAACACGTATGTAAGCGTCTTACACAATCGGTGTTTGTCCTATTCATTACAAAAAAGCCGTACATTGCACCTTCGCGCAAGCCAAGTACATTTGAGATTCCTGGAACAGAAACGCTGGAGAACGTCGTTCCCGCGCCGACGGGGGAGAGAACAAGGCCTGTTTGTGTCTGAATGCAGGTACTATTGTATTACAGGCAATTTAGTTTTATTGCCAAGAAACGTGGCCACTAAGCCATTAATCTGGAGAAAGGAAGTTGCTGCCTTAGAAGAAATGAAATAAATAAAACGCCCCTGAACAGCTTAAAAAGCTTGTTTGTGTTGCACTGTTCCAGGTAGACCATGGAAAAAGAATCCAAACGTCTAACCACTGGCTGCTATAGCTGGTGTTTATGACGGAGCTGCACTTTATTTGGTCAACAGACCCTAAAATACTTGGTCTGACAAAAACTGAAGGGGATTGTAAACATTAATTCTTAAAAACTGAGTTTGAGAATCAGCATGGATCTTTTTTTTACTTATAAAAACACAAAATGAGAATTTGCTGCACAGCTTTGACATTTGAACCATATTAAACTTAGATAAGAGTAATAACCCTCATAAATACACAAAGTAAAACCTGAACAAAATATTTGACTGATTTTACGTTTGTGACTCACTGTTTCACAAAAAAACTTGACAAAAAAAAAACAATCATTTTCAGTAGTTTTTCACCAACTTTTAGGACATCTACAGAAGTTCTTCATGGCCACTGGTTAATTTCTTTTTTCTCCTTTTGAAGAAGTTGATTTGACATTCACTTTTAATCCATATTTAATTTATTCCATTTCATTTGAAAACAGATTTCATTTAATTTAATTTGCGAGGTGCA
The DNA here is from genome assembly GCA_903067075.1 of Micropoecilia bifurca. Lineage (NCBI taxonomy): Eukaryota > Metazoa > Chordata > Actinopteri > Cyprinodontiformes > Poeciliidae > Micropoecilia > Micropoecilia bifurca. Next base: position 510 of record CAEGAF010090357.1, on the reverse strand, counting down.
TTGAAAACAGCACAGAATAATAACCAAATCGAACTCTGGAATCAAGTAAACGCAGACAGACACAACATTAAATATGAAACCTGGCCATGAATAAAACATTCCTTTAAAGCAGAAACTGCAGAAAAATAGACATTCTGAATATAGATAGTCATTTTGTGACTTATTCAGGTCAGTTCCTTTTTCACTACAACAATGGATTGAGCCAGGAGCAAATCAGAGGAAATAAGGAAAATCATTAATCCCAGATATGAAACACTCAGCAGGGAAGCCCACACCTTCACATGTAGGGTTAATTGAATTGGGCCTTTACTGCCTCTGCAGTAATAACTGCTCCTCCAAATAAAAAAAGAAAAAGTATATATGTTTTTAATTAAAAACAGTGATAGTAACAATTTGGAAAAGATCAAACCACAAGGAAAAAATTGACTTTTACGATGCATTATTTGCATTTGTCTCCCTCTGACCCATATGACATCTAAATGATTACTGTACCAATTTGTTGTTTTCATA
>CAEGAF010090335.1:0-37062 GCA_903067075.1 Micropoecilia bifurca | reverse complement strand
GTGTGTGTGTGAGAGAGAGAGAGAGAGAGAGAGAGAGAGAGAGAGAGAGAGAGAGAGAGAGAGAGAGAGAGAGAGAGTGAGAAAGAAAGATGGTGTGTGTGTAGTAGAGAGGAGATAACGGAGGCAAACCACCCTATTTCTCCTCATGGGGCTGTGTTCATGTGTGTGTGTGTGTGTGTGTTCAGGTTCTCATGCTGGAGCAGAAGAAGGGGGTGGGAGAGAGGACAGAGAGGGGAGGTGTGGGTAGGGGGGTGAGGAGAATCAAGGGGCCCGTGGGGGTGTTAAAGGGCGTGGAAGCATGTGTGTAAATGATCTTTTCTGGGTCGCAAAATAAAGGCTGCTGGTCAAGGTTGTGTGTAAATGCGTGCATACATGCGTTCATTCATGCGCAGCTGCATACTTGCACGTTGCCACTCAACACTGCAACACCGTTGGGATTTTTGCACGTTTCTTTTGCGTGACGCTGTTTGTCATCGATGACTTTTCCTGCGAAACGACAACGTCGGATCGGAAGATTGTTTTGCAGTTTCTCCAGGCTAAAAAAAGAAAATATGTCTAGCAAAAACTGCAAAAAGTTGCATAAAAAGGAAATTGCTTCCTTACGTACCGTAAAGGCATTTGCTGTGTTCGTTGACCGAGTATTTATATTTAGGTTCTGGCGATTAAAATTGAAATCCAAATGTCTTTGCTTGTTTTTTTTTTTATTGATACCTGAATTTAGACATCTTCCAGTGTGAAGGTTTAATTTCTACCCCTCCCGTGGAGCAAGCTGTTTTTGAAGTACTGATTCGTTGTGTGATTTTCTCCCTTGCTTCTGAATTAGCGTACAATTGCGCATGTTATTGAAGAAGATAGACTTTCTCAGACGTGTCGGAGCCAAAGGGCTGCTTCTAAAAGCACATGGTGGCATATCGTGTGACTTTTTAAACAATCTCAACTCCCGCGCAGCAAGAGCAAGAGCTTTTGTTTCCACGTCGAAGGCTCAGCTCGCTGCTTCTGCTTTGTTCAGCTGGTGGCAGAGAGCAACAGCGAAAGGAGCACATTCTCAGAGCTTTTTTTGTCTTGTTAGCAAGACAATGGGGGCTGTGTTGCGGAAAATATAGCAAAGGTTTCATAAGACGTATTAGAAAATATTTCAATTATTTTAAACAAGAAAGATGCTGTGTGGTCACTAGCATCATTTGTGAAACATAACATTTCTGAGAGTCTTGGCAAGTCCTCAACTTAGCTGTGGGAGCAGGTGGATGAAGACAGGCTTTGGAGACATTAAGGAGTCTCCAATTCACCACAATCTCTGCATAAAACTTTCTATCTGTAGTTTCAAAGCAGCTTCATCTTCATAAATAAGTGAACTTGGTTTTGCAACCAGAAAAAAAAACAGTTCCAAGTGGCTAAATTAAACTTTCTTGTAAGTAAGGGAAAAGTGTAGGAGCCTTCCTTCAGCCAGCTGACTGGCAGGATGAAGCAACAGATGGGGGATAGGGTATTGCTGCTCTACCCTATGCTCCATAGATTTTATGCTCCAAAAAACAAACTGGTCATTCTGGTGTTTTTTTCTGGGATCTGATAACAACTTGTCAAAATTGTTACTTTTAAAACACCAGTCTTTGAATTCTAATCAATCTGAAGTCCTTTAACTTCAAAAGCTGCCTTAAAACTGGTGTTTAAGTTGTGTCAGCATAACCATATTACTAATATACTGTCAAACGGAGAGGCAATCAGCTGGAGATCGACCCTCACCAGTGACTGGTGAGTCTGAAATGTAAAAGAAAATCAGTGCTTTCTTAACCAGTAAACCCACCAAAGCCAAGTTCTTCCAGTAAATGGTGACAACACCCATCAGTGTGGATGTTGTCACTGCAAGAAGAAGGATTCAAATGAGCTGTTCTCAGTGTGAGTTGAAGCTGAGGAAGCAAAGCGATGCAAAAAAGCTGCTTTAAAGGAAATGGTTTTCAGCAAAATGTATTCATGATAACATTTACGACCAACATAATTTTTTTCTATCTAAAATGAATATAGTGACTTAACTGAGAGGGTCCTATTTCATATGATTTAAATGGTGAACCAAGCTAAATGAAGCTGTACGACTTTCAAGCTCTCTCTGAGTCCCCAAGAATATTCTGGTGTAAAAGCCACTGTTCAACGATTTCTGTTAGCTTCACCGTTCTTTTGTAATTACCCTCTCAGGTTGCTGTGACCCCTGTCTACTACAGGTAACAAACCATCTATTTCACTCCAAATCTTTCTTACTTATATATGATTTCTGCTCAAATCCAAAGTCTCCGCAGCAAAAACACAAACCCTTAGACCTTGAGCTTGGATGGAGGGGAAAAAAACCCAACTCATATTAATGGACAAAAATGGAAACATGAATATGAACTGCAGCTTGACTGGTGGGCGGAGGCGTACAACCGTGTGAGGCGGTAATTTGAGTTTACAGTATGAGGCGTCTGCTTCTTCGCCTTGATTAGGGGACACACAACATCCTCTAATGTTTTTCCTCCTCGCCTGTGAGATTTTGCTACCAAAAAGCGCTGGATCCACCGAATGCTCGGTTTCTCCAGTGTTTGCGTTACTGTACCTGCAGAAGGGCTGTGAAAGGCACTGCACCAAATATATGTGAAGCTTGGCAACGTGCCAGCTTGGGAGACAGCAAATGAAAAGTGTGATTTTTTTTTTTTTCCTTTTGTGTGTGCGTGGAGCAGAGTGAGAGGAGGGAGGTTTGTGTGCACGTATCCGTCTCTGTAGCTCGGTGTGGAGTGGGTCTTCCTGCCGTTCTGTGATCACTGGCATATTTAGACTAATCATGGAAGAAGGGGGAGCGTGCATCTCCATGAATGTGATCCACGCCGCTCGCTCGCTCGCGTGTTTGTGCCCTTCGTGTGTTGCAACTCAACGCAGGCTGCGGGTTGATGGGGAGAGGAGGCATAAATGTCTCAGGCTGTGCTTGCACGTTTGTTGGTGTAAGGGTTTTACACACACACACACACACACACACACACACACACACACGCGCGCGCGCATACACACACACACAAGCATGCTGAGTGAGAGAGAAAGAGTGAGAGAGAGAGAAAGAGAGAGGTGTGCTGAAGAGAAGGAGAAAGGAGGTTGCTTCTAAATGAGAACCAGAGGTTGAGACTGGGTGATGGAGCAGAGGCTCAGATGGAAATGGGGGGATTGGTATGTGTGCGTGTGTGTGTGTGTGTGTGTGTGTGTGTGTGTGTGTGTGTGTGTGTGTGTGTGTGTGTGTGTGTGTGTGTGTGTGTGTCACTGTTCTGCTCCGGTCTGTGTGTCGGGAGTGTGGAGGGGAAACTCGGGTGGGTGGGGGAACAGGACTGAAACCATAAGCATGTTTCACCTCGGCCATTGCTTCTGAACTGGAAGGCACCATCTTCCCCCTTATTGTAATCTTTACATTTTCTCCTCCCTGTTTCTCAGCCCTGCCTATTTATTTGCTCTGTTTCCCTCCTCCTTGCTTCTCTCCTCTCACTCGCCATCTCCTTCAAGCCTTTATCTCCGTGCTGTACTCTCTCCCCTCCCTCTCTGTGCGTGCCACTGCTGGCTGAGTCTATGCTGGGGATATTTCTGTCAGTCCCTGTTTATTTATTGATGGCGACGCTGGTGAGAGCGCGCCTGCCCACATGCAAGCTTCTGTCTGGAGAAAAGTGAGGTGTTCTCCGGAAATCTTTACCTCCTCTTCCCCTTCCGCGACTCCTTCAGAGTCAATATTTGACAATCTCTGTCCTAACAACCTCCGCTAAATCCGACCCTGTCAAGTGTTCGCTCTTTGACCTCTCCGGGGGTCTCTGGCTTTTGTCATGAGGGGGAGATGAAAGGCCGGTGTCACTGCAGTGGAAGCTTAAATCATCCTTGAAAGTGCTCTTCTTCGACACGGCAGTCTCCTGACCAGGAGCCATTTACTGGCTATCAGCCGCGTAACCGTTCAGCGGCGCACTTCAGGGGGGGCAAGAATGCAAATACAGAGCACTAATGTCAAATGTCATTGTGTGTCAGACCCCCACTGAACTCTGGGAGATCGTCAGCTGGTGGTCCAGGGGTCAACACCGAAACCATTTATTTCCTGTCGTGTCTCCCAGGAACATACAGAGCGGGGACTGTGTGAAAGTGGGATGGCTTGGAGAGGGGAGTGTTTAACGTTGCAGAGTCTCCCTGTGGTGAACGACTAGGAAGTACATTCACTGTTGGGTCCCTTTTTCCTCACTGGTGAAGTTAAAGGTTAACCTTAGTTAAACCGTACCCTCAAAACCTTTTCTATAAGACTATTTCAAAAATCTACCTTTTTAAAAGCTGTACTTTCTTTTAAGACCTTATATATTAGATAAATACTCAGCTAAATATATTTTACATAAAAGTGCAAAGACGAAGTATAGCAGACCTCGTGGTATTTATGGGGTTTGAGAGCACAGTTGGCCGCAAATACACGAGGGCCCCTCTAAGTGTCTATTTTAATCATTCAAACACTAAACATGTACCTTAATATGCCTAATCAAAACTGTCATAGCACTACCGCAGAAGTAAATGTCGTCAGTCTTCCTTAAATTCGCTGTTGGTGGCACAGCTAATCAACTCCAAAGAAAGTGAATGCAGCTCCTGGATCAGTTGCTGGGGAAAATGGCATTGGTGTTTTAGCTTCCCCTGCTACATTTTCTTTCAAACATTTTAGGTCTGTTCTACCAAAATAGCCATAAATATGTAAATTTTCTGCTATTAATTTGGACTTGAACCGGTTTGTTTTCATGTTTCAAAACGTGCAGCTGGGATCCGAGGATAAGTTAAAGAAAGCCTGACAGCATGATGTTGCTGCCGCCATGCTGCACCGTTGAGACAGCGGTCCCCGGTTCGATTCCTCTGGCCAATTTGCTCAACGTTGCCTGAGCCCACCATAAACCTTTCAAAGTAAATATGTTTTTTGTTGTGTTGCTATCAAAGTAGCACATAAAACACATTTCCTTTGAGCAACGAAGGTCTAGAATTTCAAAAAACGTGCTGCACAAATGGAGCATCCTATTCTTACCTGATCGGTTTTCTATAGTTTTGTACTTAATCTTTTCCGTGATTCCTGCTCCCCGCCCTCCTGCCTATACTTTTCTCCTTGCTCGCATTCTTCATTTTGCTTCTCACTGTTCCTTATAGTTCAAGCCTTCTTTTTGTCTCATGCCCTTGTTTTTTCTTTTCTTTTTTTTTCTTCAATCTCTTCTTGTTTTCAACAACCCTCCAGGTCCTCAGAGTTTCAGCAAGCTCCACAGACCATCCATTGTCTTGGGAATGTGGTTTAGCTGTCTCCACTCACCTCCGCCGCCTGCTCCTGTCTGGCGGGAGACAATGTAAGGTGGTGTTCTGCTCCTGACTTCTCAAGGCCACTGGGTTTAACCGCTCTAACCTGTCTGACCTCGGGACCTGGGCCAGAACAGCTGATTGGTATAAACTTGGCTTTGACCAGAGGCTAAAAAAAAGAAAAAAACACCTAAAGACTATTTAAAAGCATTTCACACCCTCATGAATGTTAGTTAGAATGCCCCTGTTGAGACATGTCACTGACTGCTCAGTCCTTTTCTGTAAGATTTCTTAAATGTTTCGAGATGTATCGGCAGAGAGTGGGGGGGAGTGAAGGCCTCGTGGGAATTTCTATATTTATCAAAATATTGGAAGCGGATTTCATCGGCTGTGACTCATGAGGTGGAGGTGGACTACATGGTGGTGCCTGTGGGATACAAAATGAAAATTGGTAGCGTGTGCCTCGTATGTGTGTCTCAGAGAGAGAGTGTGTGTGCGTGTCTCACATACCTCCCTCCTGCCCCCCAATGTCTGGCACTCAGGAGGACTTCTCCTTTGGGAATGCCTTTCCTGCTTGGTCCTGCACACGCGAACACACACACACACACACACACGCACGCAGACGTACACACTCAGGAACACGTATATTTTAAAATAGAAACGGGGAGAGTTGGATCCGACTGGCTTGAGATGGTTTTGAATGTCTGGTTTGTTTCTCTTGGTTTCTAAACATAATTGTGAGACACACAAATTTAGCTCTGCAGATGGGTGTGAATTTGGGCCGAATGTCAAATGTTACCGTATAACACCGGCTGTGAGGCTCGGCTTCGTCTCCCTCTTTACTCAACTCATTTTCCCCAAAGACCACATTATGCAGAACATTATATGGTAATTCTTTAACTGTCGCCAGCTAAAGACGTCTGGCTTTGAGGTCCGTGGCGTTCCTTCAGGCACTATAGAGTGTGTACAGCCCGGCTCTACCTCTCCTGTCTGCTCCCCGCTTTTCGTTTTCATGGTATAAAAGCACCATCCGCTTCCTGTTCCTTTTTCATCCGGCACCTCCTCAGGTCGCCAGAAATATCCAGTTGTCTGAGCGCAATGCGAAAAGAAGAAGTGAGCTGAGGAAAGCGGAGAAATGCCAAAGAATAAGGAGGAGGTAGATGTTGCTAACGAGGTTGCCAGAGTGTCTTTTCATTTTTAATAGTCCCACAGGAGGTCTGGCTGAAAAAAATACAAAAAGGAGTTATACGCTATTATTAAACCTTGGTTAAAGTTTGAAGTGCAATAGATTGCAACAGTAGCAGTTTTGAAGCGTCTAAAATCTTTGAAAATAAACATTTGAAAAGCTATACGTTCAAGTAAAAATGTTATTGAAGTAAATAATTTAATTGGCAAACTTTCTAAATAACTTCTTTGTTTTCATAGAACTCTTCCAAGGACAGACGTTTTTGTGTTTGCTGAAAAATTACAGGAGAGACTGGAGAATGTTGGTGACACTGTGATGAAGAAAAAGTAGAAAAATGTATGTTAGTCATAATCAGATTTGTCTTGCAATAATCTATATTAAAAAAACTCAACCACTGATTCTTTCTACATTACGTCTTTAGATTTGTCTCTTTACCAACTCGTGCCCCCGATAATTGAGCTCGTAAAAACCGGATCATTTCTGTTGCAATCCCAGGATTGACGGTGGTCGTACTTTCTCTTTTACCATGACTGTAAAATGTCTTTGTGAATCCAGGAGAGTTCATCAAAGCAGACACTGAACAGCTTCAGTTGTAAAGGACTGTTTGGTTATTTCACATTTTGTTCAGATAAATTGATAATGGTACGCATGTCCTCACTAATTGCATAATGGGTTGATGCGTAGCAGTGGGAATCTGATCCAACAGCAAAGACGAAGCTCACCTTCTTCAGTAATTAAGATTTTCAAACGAAACATTCAGTTTTTTTTCAGTGGATATTGACAAACATGTCAAGAAAATTGAAAAGCAACGTGTCGGTTGGGAAATTACGTCATTGTGGCCACATGGTAATAAATTAAAGCAACAGTCACACGTTATTTTAAATTTTACATCTGCTTTAAAAATGTTTGCTCCTAGAAGTAAATTTGCAATTAAGTATTGCTATTTCGCACATCTTCAGTATTCCCTCTGAATTTGCAGCTGTTAGAGAAAACTACACAAATCAGTTGAAAACAGTGTGTAGAAGCCAGAATTAAAATATCTTTCTCGTAACACTAATGAATCTTTTTAATCTTTGGAGTTAGCACCTTGACAACTAAAAAACAGAAAGTTTGAATCAAGATCCGATATGTTTAGAGGTAAGTGCTTCCTGTATCGTTTCCACAGTGCTGTATCATCTTTATGTCGCCTCTTAAAAACCTCTTTCTAAGATTAGATCTGCTTGATTATTGCTGTTTATCCATGCAGTTTCTACAAAGTGCTTCTGATTCGTATGGATAGGGAATTTACCCGTGAGAGACGCAGCAGTTGTTTAAACAAGCAGAATTAAATCATAACATAATAAATCCTTAGTATCTGCATTCGAGTTGTGTGAATGGCTTTCAGAATGTGTGAACATGATTACGGCGAGTAAATATTTAGAGATATGTAAATGTCAGTTTTACGTACTAAATGTCAGCGTGCATTACGTTTTCAGCACAGCTGTTTCAGATTGTTTTCTGCCTGTTTGTTTCTGTACGACTTACATTTGGTCTAGACGCCTCGGTGTTTTGCGTTGGTTTTTTCGCATCCACATGCGCATGTACATTTCTGCGTTGCTTCTTTTTTCTCTTGTCTTCCCTCTGAAATACATTCTGCGAAGCCCAGACAGAAGCTGTGAACCTGTTGTGAAATTTCTCGGTGTAGGTGTAGGAAGTTGAAAGTGTAAGTTGAGGTTTTGCGGCTGAAAACAAGGAGCATCTCGCCCGCTCTGTGTTTTCAGCTGCGTTTGTGGAGGCTGAGGCGTCTGAGCCTCCCTTTATGACAGATTTCTCTTTATATTACAGCCGAACGTTGGTGTAAAAAAGGGAGGCCGATGAAAGACAGTCCTGCCGATGGATTCTGAGCTACTGACATAAAGCACCTGACAAGGCTGATGTTTTAAACTGCTGAGCATTTATTCGCATCCCAGTTACAAGGAAGAACAAAAAAACAACAACAAAAAACAAAGAATGCAGTGTGCCTGCGAATGCAGCCTGCATCGCCATTCAAAGCTCTTGTAAGCGTTCGAAGGTGGCTGCGCTTGCTTTTAGGTCATGGCCTGCAATTTGGCCTTTTTCAGGGAATAATTGACACGAGTTGAGCATCTAGACAGACAATACATGATTAAGTCTCCTTTTATTCTAAACAATCATGTCCCTTACATTAAGTTTAGTTTCCAAGCATTGAGCTTTCTAATATCCTCTAATTAGCACCATTTATAATCGTCAGTGAGGCATATAGCATTGTGTGTGTGCGCACGTGCATGTGTGTGTGTGGGGGTCCGCGTCTTTCTTTTAATGTGCATGTGTCTGACTGTGAGCTGCAGTGTGGAGACACCCTGTCGTCTGGTTCTTGTGTGGTTTTCCACCCCAACACCGACTGTCTAATGAAGAAGTGAAAGGCCATGGGCGGAAGGCGGACAGGGGATACATTTCAGTGTGTGTGGGTGCGTGTGTGTGTGTGTTTTTGGTGTGTATGTGTAATTAAAGAGTATTGCCGGCAGGGGGGACCTGTGTTAGAAAGGGTCACTAAGAGAGCAGCAGGCCATCACCAAGCTTTGGTCATTAACTACCGTCACAGCCAATAAAGGCTGCTGGGTGTTGGGGTGTGTGTGCCTCTCTGTGTGTGTGTTTTACTTGTATGTGTGCATGTCAGGAGGTCAGCTATCAAATTAACTTTGCATCAGTAGGAGCCTTGCACAGTTTGTAAATGTTTGTGTTTCATGCGAGTGGTTGAACCGAGTTGGCGTCGAATTAAAGGTTTTTCCAGTTAGTGTGGTAAACGTCAGCCGAGGACAGCAGATAAAAGATGACCACACCGTGAAACAGGGTGGTGGCAGCATCATTTCTGCAGGGAATCTGGTCAGATGGATGAATAAAAGGTAATCCTCTAAGAAAAATGTGGAAAAAAGTGTCAAAACACTTGAGACTGAGGTGAGGGTTCACCTTCCAGCAAAAGTTGTGTGTAATATAGAACTAAAACTGTTTTCAGAAACCAGTTTCTAAAATATCTTAGTTTTGGTTTATAAATTGACTCATGACGGCAGAGCTCTGTCATATATCAATTTGATCAATTACTGCTAATGAGCTGCTAAACAACATACAATAGTTGGAAAAAATAATAATTAGAAACATGAAAGCTGCAATTATGTCTGTTGTCACTGAATCAACAGTGAAAGAAGTCTTTCTTTTTTTTTAGCAATAACAACGATAGAGTAATGGACAATGTTGGTCCAAATCCTACACTAACAACCAAATTGGTGGTGAAAAAAGAAGATCTATGATGTCGTTGTTTCGCTGTCGCGTAAAATATCTAGTGACTGAGGCAGCAGATTTTTATATGGCTGCTGACATCATGCTGCCTGCTAGCCAGAGGTTTTCTAAGTGTGTAATTCATATAGTTCAGAGTTGATGAATGAACACTAATGGCACTAAGTCACCCAAGTCTTGATTCGTCTGCTATTTCTTTATACTTTGCTCTCAAAAAGCCAGACTTTCCTAAAATAATTTTTTTTGTGTGTTTCTTCATGTTTGGTTTGGCTTTTTTTCAATCAGCTGCCTGACCATTTAACAAAGGTTTGTTTTTTATCTTCTTAAGCCTCTTGCCTCTGATGCTGGAGTCGGTGAGGTAATAAAAAGCCTCCTGAGCTAAAAGAATGAACAAGTGTTTTGTTGACACATAACAGGCAATTTAGCAAAGAACAACTTCAAATTGCATCCTGAGGCACTTTGTAGCTATCTGACTTCCTGTCACAAAGACATTAATTGTTCTTACTTCTTTTGCTGAATCTTTGAAAAATACCAAAGATAAACACAGTTTGACAGACATAAAATAGTATTTTACTTTCAACAAGGTGATTCCTTCAAAGGTATCAGCTGGAAACTTGCCTTCTCCCACCTTCGGCTTTTTTTCCCCCCAAAACGTAACTTTCCGGTGCTTTTCATCTGCTGAGCATAGTTCTTTTTTAAAGCTGTATATATATATAAATGCTTGTTGCTCATTTCCATCAATCAGACTGCATCCTTTCTTCATTTTCTCACCCACCTTCCTCAGAGTGGCAGAGGCTGAGCAGCAGATTTCACTTTACCTGTGTTTATTTGTTTCTCCTCTCTCAGAGCAGCCTTTTTAGGTGTCTGTTCTCCCATCTGTGTGCATGCATCCATGCACAGGCAGGCCATCTGCACACAGTTATCAGTTTTCTTTCTCTTCAGGAGCCTCACGGGTTGATTGGTTAGCCTCGGAGGTAGCAGTGGGAGTCAACGCGGGAGCTGTGGGGCAGAGAGGGGAGGTGCCAGGCGGTGCGTTACCAGCCACGGCGCCTTCCCTCTGGGCTACCACCTCGGAGCGCTGCTCTGGTAGCTGGGAGGCAGCTCCAGGCTCCCGAGTGTTGGGAGGAGATGCTTTAGAGACAGAGGCAGCGTGAGAACGAGGGAGACATGTATATGTGCGTTTTTGTTTGCTTGTGTGTGTGTGTGGCAGGGGTTGAGGGATCCCAAGCAGATTTGTTTACTAGTAATTAATTCACCTGATTGACATAACAGCTGCTGGAGCTATGGGAAGGCAAGAGGCATATGTGCGGGTTTGCTTGCGTGCGGCATATACTGTACAGCATGCATACTCAGCACGTGTGCGTGTGAATTTTTTTTTCCTCTGCAGACCTGTTACAGGTTTGTGTGTGCGCAAGGCGGAGACAAACCCGTGGCACACTGAGGGCATTTCCATGTCACAGCATCGGGAGCGGGGTTCCCGGCAGCGCCGCCCGGCAGCTCTCTGTCTTCCATCGATTAGGCCCGTCTGTCAGCTGGCAGCCCTGCTTACACACTCCTGCCTCTCCGCTAATCTTTATAGAGTTGACTTCACTGACAGACTTATTGGAGCACTCGAAGCCGAGGAAAGAGGAGGAGAAGTAGGGCTTTGACAGAGGGACAAATGAGGGAACTGAGAGCAGAGTTTGACAGCAGTGACAGTAAGGAGCCGCTTGAAAACTAATTCCTGGTTTGACTTACAGAAAACACTGCCAGAGAAGCACTCTGCATAACAACGTGCACACTACATATAGATATTAATCCTGCATATATGTGGCATTCATCTAAATGGCTATCGCCACACCCTATGTTCTTGCATGTAAAAGGTCTGGCAAAATTGTTCGTACTCCTTTAACCTCTTTTACTGACCACCCAAGGGTAACGTTTCTCAGAGAAGAGTCCAATTAACTTTGGACGAGGTGGAAGATCAGCAGCTCAGTTGGGAAAATCTTGTCACTGCTACTTTTGTGCTTTGTGCATATTTAACCCCTGTACAGGAAAGCCATAGGAAGTCCTGTTTATATCAAATCTAGCAGAGCTATTTGAAAAAAATAACCCTCAAAACAATTACAGCTGTAGATGCAATTGTACGTGTTGAAAACAAGTGCAAGGAACTTTCTCCAGCTATTTTATTTGCAAAAAATAAGAAGAAAACTATGCATTATTTTCCATCCACTTCACACTTTGCGTCCTGTCATATAAAAACCTGTTGAAATACAGTAAAGTGTTTGTGTTAAAGGGGTATCAATACTTTTGTAAAGCACTGCATGTCATTTTTCTCAGATCCATCTTATCTTTGAAGCCTTTGCTTATTAAGAACAAATTCCATTCAGTAGCAATTTGTTATCTGTCACCCTTGTCAGCAGATTGTTTTTTTATATATGCGTTAACATGCCTGTGTGTTTGTTTTGTGAGGGTTGGGGTGATCCTTCACAGTCTGAAAGAAACACAGATATATACACATATTCACAGCACCAGCGGGTCAGTATCAGTGTTGTTGTGGCCAGTAGGTAGCCGTGTGTTGGCCTGCTTGTCTGGAGCCAGATAACAGCAGATCCATTACCCCCTGGAAGCCGAGGTCTGATCACCACGCAGATATAGCTGCTCACTCACAGCCTGTGTGCTGCAGCCAGCCTCCTGCATGGAGCTAAAGAGGATCACAACCGGGGGCCACAGCAAAGCCGAGCCCCCTTCTGTATGAGTCAATTATAAAATGCACATCACAGGGTAATGCAACACAGGAGGCAAAGTAACGAAGCAGAAAGTTAGCTGTTTGACTTAGTGGTAGGCATCCACTGATATGAAATTCTAACTACATGACGGCCTTAAGTAAACAAATATTAAATTAGCATGGTTTCGCTGTTATATATTTACACATAAGCTTAAAATAAAAAAAAATAAAATGGTGGTATTTTTTTATGCTTCTCTGCATATATGTTTATCTTTTTGCCCTGAGTAACACTAGAAACTGGAATTTGCTAGTTAGTTAGTTGGGCTGCAGTCAGTCCTTTTTGTCTGCTAGAGAGCAAACACTTTCTCTGGAATCTTGCTGAAAGGACTTTGATGTAAGAATGATATGACGAAAACTTCCTTACTTTAGTAGAAGATTAAAAGACATTTTGTGAGGGGCGGTGCTGTCAAGTTTCTTAAAAACAAAGTGGCAGGAGGAGTTCAGTGTAACTCTTTGGCCGACATGTTTGTCCACTTGTCTGAGTTCAGTCTCCATGGTAACCAGCTGGGCTAAAGGAGCTGTGGTAGTTTTCACTACCAGTCCTTTCTTCAGGGTTAAAGAATGTTAGCTGCTAGCACATCCAGAACATCCAGCTGGCTCTGCTGTACAGGTGTTCAGGCTGTGTGTGGCCACGGCTGTAGATAATACATCTCATCTAAACAATAACCTAGAGAAGAAAATAAAAAAAAAAATGTCAAGCCACGTTCTGCTTATGGCTTGCGTCATAGGTTTGTCTTCAAACACACCTCTAGCTAGCGGCTAGAGGTGGCTACCTGCAATTAGCTGGTAATGTAGGTAGATTTGTCTACATTAGCTGGCTACCTCCTCAGCATGCAGCTACTTCTCTATTTCAAGTTTTCTATTGTCTCCCACAGATTTTCAAAGGTTATCCTTAAGTTCTGTTAAAGAAAAAAATAAACTGGATTGGGCTAAAAGATACATTTAAACGTCTTCAAATGCCAGCACAGCTGTTCACTATCACTCTGCTGCTCCCATAAAAACAGAGACAATGTGAGGAGGGGCATGTAATCATTAAAATTAAGTTGCAATAGATGATAGAAGTCATTACCATGACTCAGTCTGACAAGGTTTTTTCAATGGTTTAGGGATAATGTTTATCCATACAGGCCATGGTGTCATATTCATCATGCTGCCTAGACAGTGGAATCAGCTTTGCTGATCTAACTTAAAATATTTATTTGAGTTAATGTTGAAGCTAGGATCTGACAACGTCCCTCTGGTACACTGTTAACATGATTCTGATGATGAACAGTGAGTGTTCTGCAGGAGACCGCCTCGCCATCAGACAAAAATTATATAAGTTGTCTCAGTTCTTCCTCTTTGCCTCTGCACAGGTATAAAAATAGGCTTTGGTACTGATGTGGGTGTTTATTTCTCCATAAATGTCCAGGAAGCCAAGCTTTAGTAGTTCATTGTGAGTGACTGGTCGCTGTTAAATGGTGACCCAGAAGAATGATGGATGAGAAAATGGAAGCTGGGCAGAGAAAAAGTCTTGTGTGATATGATGCTGTTGTGAAATCACGTCTTGAAACGCGGCTATGATTATTAGCAGACGTGTTTGTGGAGGAGCCGGTGTGTGTGAGGAGGTAACGCTGTGCTGGTATTGTGTTGATGGTTTGTTTGTGTGCAGCGAGAGAGAAAAGAGGGAGATAGCTGTGGCAAACAGGGTAGCTATCAAAAGCCACAGGCAGCTTTAGACTCTGTCTTTTCTGTTCCTTTCTTCTTCTTCTTCTTCTTCTCTCTCTCTTTCTCTCTCCATCTTCTCTCATATTTTTTCTTCTTCTTTCTCTTTCTCTCTCACTCCATCCCTCCCTCTCTCTGCTCCCTGGCCATGCTGATGATTGACGGCCTGAGGGTTTTAATGGGCGCTGGAGAGCAGGAGCTGAGGTCGGGGTTGTCATGGCAACTAGGAGAAGGGGCCTTTTGCTGCTGCTTCACCTGCAAACTGTCGAGCAACACACACGCGCGCGCACACTCACACACTGGCCACACGTACCTCCATGCCAGCACCACCTCTTCCATTCACTCTTCCTCCTCTGCCTGAGATCTCCCTTTCTTTGCTCATTTTCATTTCATCCTCCTTTTCTTTGTCTTTTCTCTTTGTCACTGCTAATGCTCTCAGAAACAGCACAGCTGCTTAACTGTGAGTGTGTGTGCATTTGAGTTAATATCCAGAATTTAGTCCGTTGTTTTTCCAATCTCCGTTAATGCTGTTTTGGGGTTTCTTTACTTCTTGATTCTTAGTTTGTTTTGTGCAAAATGGTGAAACTCCACACTTTAAGAAATAAGTGGAAAGCAAGTTAGTTATGCCTGAAAATAAAACTGTCTCATCTGCTGCATGTTAGCATTTCTTATAGGACAACTCTGGATAAAAATGGTTCGTTTACATGTTGGGGAATCTGAATAGATCTTTTCAAAAACTGTTGCGTAGAGGATAAAAACTACTTGATTTGCTGATATGAGTTGCATTTGGCTCATTTATTATGGATCCAGTTTAACTAAGATCCATGTGGGACCCACTTACACACAGTGTCTAGGTAAGGAAATTCATATGATGTACAGTTTATCTTTTGCCCTTCGCTACTGTATCTTTACTTAGGTGCTGTGTTGCAGTTCTCATTTCAAACAGTGGATGTTACTTCGCAGAAAATCTGTCTATATTTAATGATTGGTAGCAGAAGAAGAATCTTCTGGGGAAATGCATTCCCAATTTAAAACTCAGTAAGCCTGACCTGATAAATGTTCCTTTTCAATATTTTTGAGGTGTTTATAATTACATATTTCCTTCATAATTATATTTAACCGGAAAATGATTGTAAAGAAGAAAGAAAATCACATCAGACTGTGTCCAGCACTTTTTTTTAATCTTAGCTTGGAGAGTTTCACTTTTTGCAGGATTTTCAGGAGGTGGACATCTGGCTGTCCAAAAATATGCATTTGATTTGAAACTATGTAAATGTCCATTCAAAGAGCGCAATGGAGTCCAAAAGAACTTCAGCTGCCATAGGTTCTTTGATCAATCAAAGTAAATAATAAAACAAGAAGAAGATGAAGAATTTAAAAAAGAGGTAAAAAAAAAAAATCAATCAATCATAGTTAATTACGTACTGTAGATAAGCAACAACTGCTGAAAAAGACATGACTTGGGAAAAAAAACATGGTTATCCTTAAACAATTATGGTCAGATCTTTCAATGACCCCACCCAGATTTTGTCTGGTAGCACTGCTAATAACACACACCTAAACTCTGCTGCAAAATAACACAGCATCTTGTTTGGATCTTTGTTATTAGAAACAGAGTGATTATGCATTTGACATTGTAAATGCTCAATGTTATTTCATTCAAAAGACACAAGAAATTCCAGAAATTGTTGCAACTCCTCATATGAGATCATCAGACTTTCAGGTTTTTTTTTAATATTATCATTATAAATCTGCTTTTGAAAAAGCAGAGTTAACTCCTGTTCCCTTTCACTTTTTCCTCTAGTAGTTACTCTTGACCTCCACCTCTTTGTGTTTCTCCACCGTTGAGTTCAGAAGGAGCTGAAGGAGTTAACACCTTGACCTGAGAGTAATACAGTGGCATCTTTTGTTGGGCTATTGAACACTCTGCAACCTCTTGCCTCCTTTCCAGAGAAATACCATTTTTTTCTCTACATCCTCTTGTTCCTCTGATACATGTCTGCTTTATTCATTTTTTTTTCCATACTGACTTTAACATTTCATCCACAGTCCCACAGAATCCCCCCCTCTCCCCCACCAGAGTTGTTTGTGTCTGGCCCCATGGCCTTGGGGCCCTCTTACTTAGCGCCTGTGCCGTGCAGGTCAGCCGGGGCACTCTGGGATTGCTGCAGTGGGAGTGTGTAGAAATCTCGCTGAGGGGCGTTGTTGTTGTTGCTGGTGGTGGTGGTGGGGTTCTGTTTGCATTTTGTGGAAACAAATCCATGACTGATGAAATAGGAATGGTGACACCATTGTAAACATGATTCATGTGAGAATTTTCCTCGTGTTAAAAGTTATGCTTAGACAACTAAACTTTCGCGATCTGTGCTAGAGTAACCGTCTCTGACTGACAGAAGCGTCTTTTGTGGTCATCCATCTTTCCAGCCTTCTGAGGACGACATTTTCTTTCAGAAAAATGTAAAGTTTATATGGAGAGTAATGAAAACAATCGACATAGTTTGCCCTAAATTTGTCTCTCGGGGTAACTTTTTGTTTCTTTTTGACCCCAACAAAATGTGAAAGTCAAGTTATGACAGGACTGAATACCAAAGGTCAGCTTTACCATCTCAAAAGGAAATCAGAGCATCTAGTCTAGTGTCATGACTGTCTTTTTTTTATCCCTGCTTAAAATCATTAGAATTGAGAGGGAAGGTGAAGGAAATGGTGCCAGAAAGTGGTCATTGTATTGAGTATGATGCCACATACTGTACTTTAATGCATTCTACTGGGACTTTAGGTAATAGACCAATTTCTTAATTGGGAAAATGAATGAAACAATGTATAGATTTGCAATTTTTAATTCATTTTAATATGAAAAGTTGTATTTCCTGCATCAAATGTTGTAGACCTTTGGGGTAAGTCTCTACCAGCTTCATCTAGAGAAACTTGGGATAAGTCCTCAGATTGGATTGAGTGAACCTTCAAGTCTTACTTCAAATTCTTTGTTTGGTTCAGAACTGAAATTTGATTTTATTCTAATATGTTTTGATCTGAAACATTTCATTGGAGCTCTGGTTACTTGCTTATGGATGTTGTTCTGCTGGAAGGTGATCGTTTACCTGAGTCTTAAGTCTTCTGCTGTGGCTACAATGTCTTTCTTCTGGCTCCCTCTGATTTATGCTCTGAGTTACACAGTTTTTAAAAGACAGATTGAACGGTACTTGTCTCGCGGCCTTTGTGATATAATGTTTTTTTTTCAGAGCACCAACTAATAATATTTCACATCACTTGTCACCCGATTTGGAACTTTGTTTGTTTTAGTGTTCCAGCGCAGTTGGACTTTTTTCTCACTTTCTAATAATTTAGGCAATTCCAAGAATATTTAACACCTTCCTTCAGCCACTTTGTGTTGCTCTATTTAACAAGAATACTAAGAGGAAGAAGAAAAAAACGAAAGTATTTTCTTTTGTGTCTTTTCAGAGTGCGGCCGCTGCTCCCAGTCCAGTGATGGGCAACATGCCACCCAATGATGGCATGCCAGGAGGACCCATGCCCCCTGGCTTCTTTCAAGTAAGAATCTGTCCTGAGGTCTCACCTCTCTACCCGCTGTTCAAACATTGCTGTTCATCTAACACACACACACCCCAAACACACCCTTCCCCCCTCACTTAGCCTAAGTTAAGCCCATCCTTCTCTCCTCCTCCTTTTTTTAGCCTCTTTAGCCACCCTAATCCTTGTCCAGATGTGTTCCCTTCTCTGTCCTGCATATGTCCCGTATGTTCTTTGGTTGTCGAGCTGTTAACCCCTGGTCTTCTCGCTGAGCTTTATTTCTCTGTAGAGTTTGCTTCAATACAGTTTCTATTTTCAGAATTAACTTGTAGTTATTTATTTGGGAGGAGCAGAAAAAGCTGTTACTGATCTTGTTTGTTTTACTTATTCTCCAAAATGAGAGCTTTCAGAAGCCGGGAGGTCATTCCTTATCTGTGTTTTATTTCTTTTCTCATTTTCTCCTTTTCAGCCGTTAATTAAACTAGTAGCATGGGGTAAGATGTAAGGAATTGCTTCATATATTTCCCATGTCATTTAGGAAAAGGAAGTCAGTTGCAGCAAAACTTTCACAGAAATTGATCTGAGTGAAATCTTTGTAATAACAAGACAGGTTTGGTGACACACTTCTTCCACTCTCTTGCAAATGCTTTCGATAAGTGGACTAAAACAAACCTTTGTTTACGCAAATTCAACCAGCTGTCGACTTGGAGAAGACTGCAAAATCTGAAAAACCTGTCGTCTCAACAATAGTTCTTTTTTTGCAAGCCGAAGCTAAAATACAAAGATGTGCATGAGGTAGGATTCTCCTTACTTTTTGTGGAAAATGTAGTTAAGTATTAAGCTTTTTCCTTTAGTATTCATATGCCTGCCATGTTGCAAATAAATTTAGTGCAGTGAAATCCCAGAATTTTCACAAAAATGTCAGAAACTTTAGATTTCATTTAGCTTTTTCAAACACATTAAAAGGTTCCCACACATATTTAAAAATTTTATCTATTGGACTTTTATGATTTCTCTTTTGTTCAAGATTCAACACCCTGACAATTTTTCTTCAAGAACTAGAATAAAAGAAGATACAACTATAGTATTCAAAGTATGTTCTTTTAGCCTTCTGACCTGAGTGGTCATTATTTATTTATACTAAAAGTGGAGGCATTTATGTGAGTCACTGTCAAAGAGTTTAATATTTCAAAACAAAGACTGAAATATATGAAGTTTACATTTTAAACTGGCATAAGCATCTTATATTAGCAAATAATGTGGCTAACATGTCTGGCAGAGCCAAAACCGCACACTCTGAGTCTATTCTTAGAAAGTGTACATCCCTAAGGGTGAGATTTCCAAAAGTCTGCCAAAGTTTCTGAATCCAATCTGCTCCATGACGAGCTTAGCGGGATAAAAACAGAAAAACCTGGCTAGGCTCGCTCAGCCTTCCCGTTATCCATTGAAAGTCATGCTCTCTCCACTGTTTAAACAGAACAGTTCTCGACGATTTTCCTTTCTATATGGCTGTTTGCATCTCTGTGCTTCACCAAGCTTCACTTTAAACAACTGATAGTGAAACTGGCAACTATGAGTCTTTTTTTTCCCTCTGTTACTGCGTCCACCCAGAAGAGTGTTACTGTCAGCAAGAGCTGATATAACTTATTACGGTGCATTCACTGGTCACAAGGAGATTGGATATTTGAGTTTTCAGCTGCCCAGTCACCAGTCATGCCACATCAAACTGAAAACCAACTGATCCCAGTCACCAGTCGATTTCTCGGTCCCTCTTCTTATGTGTTTGGCCTAAATGTGTTGCACAAATTTCTCCTTACTTAGTTTAATGTTTGTGACACAATAAGAGCTTTTTTTTCCCTTTTTGTGTATCAGCAGCACATTTTGCATTGCACAGCCTTGTGCGTGTGTGTGCAAAATGTGTGTGTGCAGCACATTTTGAACACAAAATGCGTGTGTGTGCGTGCGTGTGAGAATGTTAATGATGTATGAGTTGTGAGCAGGACACCGAGAAAGCTATCTGATGGTGTTGCGTGAGTGACATTGCTTTCCAAAAATAGACACTGCACGCATGGCAGACAGACAGATAGACGGGCAGAGAGAGTGGGCAGAAGGGTACAAGGAGAAGAGAGAGGGAATGAAAGGATGAATGGATATATTTACTTCCCTTCCTAATCTCTCCCTCTATCTGCTTAGCTCGGTTATCATATTCTAGGGTGGGGGGAAAAAAAAGAAATTGGAAGTGTAAATGGCAAAGATAAAGTGTTCTTTGAAAACATCCTTAAAAGCACGCAGTATATCAGTGCCTTGTTCACATTACATCATTTTCCTTGAGCATTACACCTTGCTCTCTGCTCCGACATTTATTCCCTAGCGGACAAATGGCTGCAGTCCAATCCGAAAGTGCAGCCTACTGAGTTTTCTGCAACACATTCATTCATTCCAATGAAGGGGGAAGCAGATTCTTCCCTCCCACATATTGTGGAGGTTTTCCTCGCACTCCCATTGCTCCTCCTCAGCCACTCTGCAGATACAGCCACTTGACTGTCGATCTAGAATTGTGAATGGATTATATGCCGTAAACTGAATTTCCTGCTGCTTTAGTCATTTCTCAGCTGAACTCGGGGTCAGTTTTCCTCTCCCTCTCCCCCGCCTCTTTCTCTCTCTCTGTATGTCTGCCATCCTTCTCCATGACATTTCCACACTCCCTCTATTCCTCCTTGTCTTTGAAATTATTATTTTTTTCTCAAGCTGCCTCAGGGACGTGCGCAAACTCACCAGCATCTGTGGTTGTGCTGCTCATGTATGATCTGTCCATGCGTGCATGTTGCAAATATTTGTTGAACTGATGCGATAATTAGCATGGCTGACCCTAGCTCTGTTACCGGCTTTGATCCGGTGTGAAATAAGAGCCAAAGAAAAGGAATAAACAGGAAAGTGGAGGTGAGATTGTTTACTTTGAAACTTATTGAAGTGGGGGCGGTGGGGGTTCTGCCATACTGTGTTTCATATGCTGTATTTTTGACAATGAACTTAAAATGTGATGTTACTGAGCTAGTGCAAAGCAAAAGATCTTTGAGGTAAATTGCATAAGGGATAGAAAATGGCCATAAAAGTCGAGTCAGGTTTATTTGCATAAAACACAACACACTTAAACAAAACAAAAAAAGAAACAGAAAAATTCAGTGGCAGGATAAAGAAAAATAACTAAAAAGTAATAATCCAGATCAGTATTGTTCAATGATCCAGTTATTGTTAGCCAAAGGGAGTTAAACAAAGGCAGATCTAGTTTTGGGTCCATCAGATTTTGGGTCCGATCACTAGTGTCTATCCGTAAACACGAACAATTACAGGATTCCTATGCATTCAGGAAAATTATAGAATTTAAGTGTTTTCTTGATCTGTTGTGGTATAGAGAACAAGGTATGGCATAGAAAAATGTATCTTTTTTATATTTTTTTATTCTAATGGTTTTATTCACCAACCCATCCAAAAAATACCTAAAACCTACATTAAGAACTCTGAAAGTTTAAGTCTGGACAAAATACAGAACATACTGATTTGAAACCCTGCATTTAATTTGCTACAATTGTGTTTGACTTGATTTCAATTCAAAAAGCCAATATTCTATGGCTCTTTGAAATCAGTTATGACCAATATACATAGCTCTGCTGTGCACATGCCCAGCTGATTTAGTTCACCTCGTCTCATCAGACATATTTCTCCTGTTTTGGTTGCATGACCACGGTCGGTTAATTCCACTTTATTGACTCAGGAATGAGTTTCAACTCATTTGTGGATTTGAAATTTACTAAGCACTTCAGAAAACAAATTTGAACACTCTTTAGCCTGACCAATGAATATTGAAGAATAACACTATCATGTGCAACTCCTTATACTGTAAATTCTGTAGGGCTTAAGATGGAGCTAAAAGTAGTCTTGGCTTAAAAGGAAAACAGAGGAATTAATAGGAAAGAATACATGCTGTATAAGTTGTACGTTAAGACTGCTGTCCTCAATTGTCAATGTCCAGTCCTGAGGCATCATGGCCCTCAGGGGAGAACAAGAAAAAGCGCAGACGACAGGGGATTATAGAAGGTTGATGGGTGACAAAGTTAATGAAAGGCATGACAGCAAAAAGTAGCAGAGGGCACTCAGGACTTATGTCTTAAAAAAAATAAAAGCTAAGCTGTGTTTTCTTCATATTGACTTTTGTGCAAAAGTCCTGAATTGTCTCTTTATTTGTTTATCCTTTCCTACTAAAGAAGAACTTCAGTTTTGTTTCAATTTCTGGTTTTTGCAGCATTCTAAGTGAAATGTGTCTTAAAAGAGGCTGCCGTTTAAACCATCTTATATACAGTTGAAACCAAATATTTACATGCACTGTTTTAAAAAACACACAAAGGTTAATTTTCTGTGTCTGGCATTAAATCAGACTAACTCTTCCCTGCTTTTGGTTAGCTGGGATTTCTGAAATCTTTCCCATTTGCTAATTGCCAGAATAGTGGTAATTACTTTCCTCAAGTCAAAAGTTTCCATCTGAACTATTTCAACCTCCAAACAATGATGTCATGTCTTTGTAAGGTTCTGATTGGATGATTCACAACTTTTGCATTAAGTAGAGACACACCAAGTGCACATGTTTTTTGTGTGAAGTTGTTGGGAACATTAGGAAGAGAATTCTGGCACAATTAGGCACAAATGGGTCCAAATTAGTCACGAACTGACTAAAAGTGAGTAACATCAGTGTTTTAAAGTGGCCGTCATAATGACCTGTTCTCAGTTTAATAGAAAGATTGTGGGAAAAAGTCTTGGTAGTAAAACAACCTTCAAACCTGACTCAGTTACACAAGTTGTGTCTGAAGGAATGGACCAAAGATCCAGCAAGTTTTTGTGAGAAGCTTGATGAAGAAAAACCCAAAACACTTGAAATCAGTCAAACTGTTCAAAAGGCAGTTCTAGGTAATTATCAGACAAACTTCTAAATTTGAGGGAAGTAATAAAAAAAATCATTTATGTGAGAGGTCTTTTGTGTATTTTGCCACATTTTGCTTAAGTTAGGAACTTGTGCTCTCATGGTCGTACATTTTGTTAAATGGCCCCTCATGTTCAAAGAAGGTTAAACCTGAAGAATTATTAATTAGTACCCCTTTACGGAATCTGGCAGCTTCAAAGCAAGTTATAAGAAATGAGTTAAAGTTCCCTATTTTTCCTAAACATATTCCATGTGTGACATCCCAATGAGTTATCAAAATTATGTTTTAAATGAAGCTTATAAAACTGTTAGAGCAGGGCCAAGCTATCAACTATTTAAAACAACAGCAGCCTCAGAATAGGACCCAAGCCATTAAAGACAAATACTAAATCTCAGTATTAGCTTAAATCCATTGTTGCAGCTCTGCTTGAGAACTCTTTGTTTAGAACCTGGATATTTTCTAAACTTCAGTATATTGGAATATAACCAGCTCAAATGAAGATAAGAATTCATTGGTGTGTCTCCTCACTTTTGCCTGAAATAAAGCCAACGAGAAGAGGTTCTACCTTTTACTCTTACCATCGGCACTTATCCTTGAGAAGACAGCAACAAAAATGATATCTAATGATTCTCTGGATGACAGTCCTAAAAAAATAAAAACACCCGTGCTCCATCAGAAGTTTCCCTCGTTGTAGTTGCTTCTCCAGCGGCAGCTCAGAACTGCTGATAAGTCGCTGCAGTTAAACAGTGTTTTGACTGTAGCCTCTGTCTCCCACTGTGCATGTGTCATCTCTATCAGCACACTGTGTCCGACGCACTGGGGTTTATCAGTTTGGAGACAGGTGTAGGAAATCTCTCCAAGCGCACCCCCGATGCACACCGCCACACGAGCCGCTCAAACTGTAGGTGCTCTGAGCGATCTGAAAGAACATCACTGTTTTATTACAATTTTTAATAACTAAGTGGGCCGAGCCACGTTAAGGGAAAGCAACTTTTAAATGTGTGTGTTTATTGCCCGTTGTGCGCTTCCTTGGTCTAATCTTACATTCATTTTCTGTTTTCGGTCATTAAAATGAGGATCAAGTTTTTACCATCTGTAAAAAGGCTTTATTATGTTGATAAACAGCTAAGCCCGACATTATTCCTGCTCGTGGCAGATTTAATTTTAAAGTAAACCTGGTTCCAGCCAACATCTGAAAGAGTCTCTTTAAAGGAGCTGAAGATTTGGGTGATGGCATGGAGGCTTTCCAAGCTGAAAGATCTGGAGTTCATCACCAAATGCAAATCATCAAAGTACAATTAAAACCACGGAAAAAGCTGGTCGGCAATGGTTGATTGTGGAAATGCCACCAAATATTTCCCCATTATAAACCCATTGGTATATAATTTTATAAAATTAGTATTTTTTTCGTTTGCTTGTTTTTCATGCTAAATCCTGGCCCTACAATCCCAGGCAGAAAGTTTCATTTTGCTGTGCAACTTATGAGTGCCCTCTACTGGACAACAAATTAATAGCTGAATTAAAAGTTGCAAGTCAGGTATCAGAAATTGATACCGGACTTGTAAATCTTCTTCAGTGCAGACAGAGCGTCTGCATACTAAAGCATGAAGCGAATCACTGGTCCTACATTTGTGTAGCACTTAATTCCATATCAGTGGAATAACCAAAGTAACCTATTAGCTGGTGACCAAATTAATAATTACTTGAGCCCCCTTGCTCTAGCAGGGGGCCTCAAGTCCAGTTCTAAGAGGCTCACATCTTGCAACTTTTAAATTAATATCTTGCTTCAATCCACTTGAGTAAAATATTTAGGTCATTAGCAGAACACTACAAAAGTTGATTGCATGCTGAGGAATTGTATTGGCTCAGGGTTGCCTCTAAAAGTTGCAGAGTATCGGCCCCTGAGGACTGGAGTCTGGGATGCCTGGGCTACGATATCTAAGTTAGGTTGTGGGAATGCAACCAGCAACACAGTTTTCTAAATCTACATATTTTTGTAAGACCAGAGAAATTTAAGAAAGATATGCTCGAGTGTGATGGGAGGATAAGGCTTTCTGTCGTCTGTTTTAAAGTCAGGAAATTGAACTTGTGTAGCTGGTTGTGGAAATATTAAACAAATTAACGGAGTCTTAGGAGAAATCTCAGCTACTGAACACAGAGAAAAGCTGCACATTCTCGTCGTCTACGGGTCCTACTCATCTGCAGTATGCACCATGTCCAGGTAGACTCCTCTGGACATGCATTGTGGTAATAAGGGTATTAATAATATTATTATTGATAATAAGATATTAGTAAAAGTGTAGCTGAGATAAAGGCATAGATTATTACAAATTTAAGGAAGTGAAGACTTTCTCAGCTAATATACAAGATCTAAAATCAATTAATACTTGAGCTCTTCAGTTTGTTGATATTACATACATCCATGTGTTCTTAAGAGTCCAATCTACCAGTGAAATGTCTTCCGATTCCCTCTCTCTCTCCCGTTTATCTAAAAATAAAGCTCATTAACCAAAAAAAGAAAAAAAAATCTGTCCTAATGAGCTGTATTTTGATCCAGATTTTAAATATTCTGGCCCTTGAAAACATAAGCAGGTTTGTGAATGAAGCGGCTTCATCGAGAATTTGGCTACATTGAAATACCGTTTATGCAAGCACAGAAAATCAAAGTGATGCAAATTAGCTGGCAGAGACGAGATTGCTACCCCTACATCATGATGCAAGTGTGCTTAGTGACAAGTGACGTCACCTATAAGCATTTACCTTTCCTTTTTGGAAATTTCTCTAATTAAAAAAAAATGATTGATGAACGTCAAATAGTTCATGTTGGAGCTCTAACTTTAACTTTGATTTTTAAAAAGAAATTTATAACGTACAGCAGTTTGTGAATGGTGAATTAACACAAAACACAACATTGGATATTTTCTCCTCGTGTCTTGCAGTTGGAGGTTGATAGTCCTATATGTGTGAAATGCAAACAATGGATGACCGTCTGCGTAGAATCTTGCTTTTACTGCCACAAAACCCATTTGGCTTGGCTGAATGCAGAGTTTTTGTGTGACAGCATTGCCACATTTAGTTGATATTGAAAGTAAACACAGACTTCAACAGTCCATAGAACCATCTGCATGAAACCTCTTGTTGTGTAAAGATTTTTTTAAAAAAAAAATATATATAAGGGTAAATGTGAATTGCTTGGTTTATCAGTTTTTGTTGTTGTCCAGCTGTAGAATCAATAAATTAGTCAACTCCGGTGTGAATACAGCTTAACACCTCTGCAGAGTAGTGCTTATATAAATCATTTGGTGTCATCCTAACATGTTTAAATGTCTGTCACTATTGCATGTCTCTCCTCGGGGATAAAATTCCCTCCTCCTATACCGGCGGGATGGCGTATTCCTGCCTGTGGTATATTCCATGAGCAAAGCAGGAAAGCTAAAGCTACCACCGCTGCTCTCTCTGGAATGTTAGCAAGGAATGACAATGAGAGTGCATTCAGTGTATGTGTGTGTATGCGTGTGTGTGTGCCTGTGCGTGCGTGTGCGTATGTGTGTGTATGTGTGGTGCTGTTCCTCCTGGCTTTGTTTGTTGTGTTCAATGATGCAGGCTGCTTTGTGCTCTCTCTCTGCATGTATGTGTGTGTTTCGGTGTGTGTGGGAGAGCTGTAGTTTTTGACGACAGCTACACACTGCCCTCTAGTGTTCACTGCTTTAAACGGGAAAGGGAAGAAACTGGTGTTTCTCTATCTCTTCCTGTCTCTCTCTCTCTCTCTCTCTCTCTCTCTCTGTGTGTGTTAGTGGTCCATCAGGGGCAGCGGTGTGGGTCTTCCTTAAGCCGAAATGAGTGGTGGGGAGGCGAGGGGGGCTTGTGTTGATGGGTTTGTGGTGCTGTGCCAAGCTGTTATCTCCTTAGCCGGGTAGAAAATGATTTTATTAATTGCTTCATTTAACGCTCCCCGTGTCCCCCTCCTTCTTCCCCTCTCTCCCGCAAACACACAAATAACATCACACAAGGGCTCGCATGCTTACGCACACATGTACGCATGAGGAAAAACTACTTTTAAAAGTGGCCCCGCGTACACCTCTGTGATGGCTGAAATGTTCTCTCTCAGCGAGCCTCTGTGGGGACCTGTGGAGGGAACAGTGGGGCTGTAAAGGCCATATGCTGGCCCATTCAGATGTAATAGCAGGAAAACCTGGGGAGGCTCAGTCAAAGGAGCCGCTCTCCATTACGGCACATCATGCACAGATCTGTGCATGTTCGGATTTGTTCGCATCAGAGAAAATGTGTGGAATCGACGTGAAGAGAAATAAAAATGAAGAAAACATTCGAAACTTTTAAATCAGGTGTTGATGTCTTCCATTAAAATAGGTTTAAAGAAAGATACTGCAAAAAATAAAATAAGCTAATCCTACTGTATGTGTATGTGTGTGTGTGTGTGGGTGTGGGGGTGGGTGGTGGGGGGGGGGGGGGGTTGATGATGTCACAAGAGGCACAAGAATGAAAATGACCCGTTGAGATTTGTAAAGATTATTGTGGACAAGTGATTCTCCACTAATTCCACTGAAGGATCTGAAGTGTTTGAGTTGGACAGCATTCAGTTTTATGTGTATGATTTTTCAATGGATGCAGTCGTGGACAATGACGCCAACATACATTGTTTTTGGCTTTTAGACCAGAAGAATCTGTTTAATATTAAACGTTTCAGTCATATTTTTTTGTTTTTGTTTTGATTTGCCAATAATAAAATGAGTAAAGAGAACAGTTGGACTGCAAGTGGCCAAAACTCATACTAGCTTAATTTTTAGAGTAACTTCTCTGTTTTTGACAGTAAACCCAAAAAAAAAACACACAAATGGTACGCAAGAGTTTTGATTAGTTACTTCTTGCCTCGTGTGATGTCACCAGAGGCACATTTGCTTAGAGGCTTGTTTTGAGACTGTAGATCTTAAATTGCGTGAACATTGACTTACAAAAATAAAAAGCAAACCGCATTGTTCTAGAGGTGATCATCCATCCATCCCATCCATTTTCTTACACCCTTTATCCCTTAATGGGGTCGGGAGTTGCTGGTGCCTATCTCCAGCTGGCGTTCCGGGCGAGAGGCAGGGTACGTCCTGGACAGGTCGCCAGTCTGTCGCAAGAGGTGATCAAATAAGTCCAAAATAAGTTTTATTGATTTTACGGTAAATCCTTGCTGGCAGCTTTAAATGTGGCGAGTTTAGTCTTAGGGTCAAAGTTCTGTGCTTATGTTTAATGTCAGGGATGAGCAAAGCCACTGCGACATCCAACTAAGTGACTAAAACTCAGCCGTGCATGTGTGCTTGTGTGCAAAGGAGAACCAGACTGCCACAGCTGGGTCAGTGCAGTCGACGGACCCCCGCGGGGGCGCCTTGTTAGACTCACACACACACATACAGCCTGGCTTGGCAACAACAATAACCTCTGAGGTCAGTCGGAGCCAGCGCTGCATTAGCCTCAGTGTGAACCTGCTGAGAGACAGAGTGAGCCAGTACAGCTGGTGTTAACCACCCAAAACACACACACGCACGCTCACAGAGAGCAGCAGAAAACACTGGCTCTGATACAAATGTCAGAACTGTGCCAACACATCCAGAATACGCTGTATGTACAACTAAGTAAACATTTCCAGAGCGTCAAATAAATAATTGACAAGCCGCACATTGTGTGGCTTGTTAAGAAGTGGCTTTAGTGACGACTTGACTGCTTCTCAGATAAGCCTCTCTCACAGCGAGGAGATAAACAGAATTAATGCATAAAGAAAAGTGTTTTTCGAAGGATGGGAAGCACCTCTCTCAGCCGCCGCACATCCGATCTCAACGCTGGCATCGCTTTGAGACGAGCATGGCGAGATGTCGCTTGTTTAAGGCTGTCAGTCAGTCAACCGCGTTTAGTTTCCAGCTGCAGCATCAACCGCAGGTTCTCCAAGCCATGCCACCAGGGCTCTCACTCTGGGTGGGAGGCACCCTGGGCGGGCCAGGAAAGTGGGAGGAGTTGTGCATTTCTACGCCTCATGTCATACAAAAAAAGGAGATAGAAATTAGCTTGTCTACATAAAATAGAAGTAAGTATAATTTACTGAGAGATGCGTTTGAGTTACATCGTCAGCAGCTCTGAAGTTATGCTAAAAAAATCAACAAGGATCTTGACTAATATATTTTAATCTATGTTTCTATCTGACTGCCAGAAATTATCTTTCACTGCCTCAGCAGGTGTAAGAAAGTCTACATTAATTAGGACATTAACATTTCATCCATCCATCCATATACTTATGTATTCATAGCATAACAAGGAGTAAAAACTGTATTAAGAAAATGTGTGACTGGACAAAAAACAGACAGGGTTTTACCCCAGTGTATTATAAGCCTGGCAGGCCACCAGACAGTACTTGTGACCCTACCAGGCTAAGAATTGCTTGCTTTTTCCAAGTTTCTTTTTAAAATGTGTGCATTTGTTTAAGACCTTAGTTGGTATTCAGGCATTAATCTTCCAATCTTTCAATGACACATAATTATCAAGCAATATTTTCAAATTTCCTGTCAACTTTAAACATTTTTAACTCAAAAACATGGCAGACTGCTGGATGAATGACTGTCCTAAAGAGCCAACCACTGGGCTTAGCATGCTTTCTCTAGGAAACCCTGACACAATGTTCTCATTTGAAACCCTGCATTTAATTTGCTACAATTGTGTTTGACTTGACTTTAATGTAAAAAGCCATTATTCTGACTCATTTTCATAACTCTGCTAGGCCAATTTGTTTAGTCCATAAGCACCTCACCTCCTCAAACATCTTTCTTCTGTTATGTTCCCATTCATTGACTCAGAGTCAGGAACGAATCTTAACTCATCTGTAGAATTGAAAAGTATCAATTACAACTTCAGAAAACAGACTTGATCACCCTGAAGCCAGTTGGTGAATATATCATAGAATAATACAACCATTCACAGCTTTTCTTATCATACGTAAAAGCTAAAAAGTGGCCTTCATATTGGAAGGAAAACAGAGGAAAAGCAAGGATTACAGCCATTCATACTTTTCATTATTCTTTTAGATAAATCATAAAGCACACTCACCATTGAGAAAAAAATCATTTTGATAGTCCTTCAAAAAAGAATAGTAAGGGTCCTTTTAACCCCTCCCTATTGCACTTATGGTCAAACCTGTATGCTACCTTATAGCAGAGGATAAAACACACTCTGGTTCTGTATCACTTTGTTTAATAGTTGGGTTTTTTTTTTGTTTTTTGTTAGACTTTGTATAAAACATCTGGTCAATCTACAAAGTGGGAGCTGTTTTTTACAGTATTGTGTCTTCACTGCGGTGTTGCAGAATGATTTGACCCATTTCCCTCTATGTATTTCCTCTGTGGTGTTTGATTTGGATTGAAATGTGGTTCTTTATCAAACGAAGCTGACTCGCCGAAATAGTCTTAGTTTGGCACCTGATTCTGTATTTGGACTAATATTAAACCTGCTTGGACCAAATGTACCTTAAGGTGAAATTGGCAGGTTAACTCTGTGTTAGAAAAGACATTGAATTATCCTTTAGCCACATTAATGCAACAGAACACTGATTACAGCATTCCCCATGAATTGATCTGACCTCATACTGGCTATTAATAATTCCTGTACATCAGAATTACTGTGGTCCTTTGTAAATGTCAGTGACAAATCGTATTATGCACACTCCCTGTTGGGCTAATAGGTTAGATATGATAGTTGTCTAGTAATTATAGGCTACATATGTAAATTGGACATGCAGTGACTGTGAGGCAGAAACAAAATCACAGCTATTGAGCTAATTTTACTGGACGAATCACTCACACAATCACTGAATTAATATTTCTCTTCACGTGTCCCATCTTAAAATGGGCTGAAACTTGGGATTATATATGTTTACATAATAAAATTAAGTAGAAGGAGAAATTATTCCTGCATCTTATTAGAATAGCTGACTGATAATATGTTCCACAACTCTATTTATGTATATATTTAGTTTTTTAGCGCTCTTTTTTAGTTTCTTATGCTATATTCTGTTAATACATTTTATTTAGCTTCCTTGGTTTCTTTTCACTCAATCTTATATCTGCTTACAAACCTGTGTTTAGTTTCTGAATGGCACACATGTTCTGCCTCCAGTTGCATTTCATTTACCTTGTTGGATCTGGGAATGATGTCACCTCAGTCTAAATTATTTCCCAGCTGCACGTCTGAAAAGCTGTGGGAAACATTCTGAGGCTTTTATGTATTCATACACTGGAGCAACATGTTCCCTGACAAAGTCTTGCTTGTGATTGACGTAACGAGATACAGATTGTTAAAAGTTGGAAATAAGCAGTTTACAGCCACCTTCACTTTGGTTTCTATGGCAGCATTTTCTAGTTGATCGTTTTTTTTCTTGGAGCTTTATTCAAACATCCTGTTACTACTTTCCATAGAGTCTCTGTTTTCTACTGTTCTTTTCTCAGATTTCTACGGGCTATGCTACTTTTTCCAACTCATTTAGGAAACACTTGTGCTTTACCACATTAATTAATTATTATAAGTTTGTATGAATATCTGGTCTTAGCCTTTTTTCTTTTATTTTTGACATGGAAAAAGCAAATATGCCTTCTGCCAATTTTAGGGTTCTGTATCCATTTTTTGTTTTTTAATCAGGTTAAATTAGATTTAAATCCAGTCACAGGTGTACAAAACTACACAACAGACTCCACCATGGTTCCAATTATTACAGACAGAGGAAGCCAAAGTAAAAAAGTACAATTGTAACTATTAACCTTGTTGAGATGCTTGGATCTAACCAAAAACTGCAGTCTCTCATGGTTGTGATAGGCAATGAAGCGCTGATTTATGAATCGGTGGAACAATTGTGACTCATTCGTCTGGTCACTGCAGTTGGCCTGTTTTGCAGCTGACACTTTGTCTTGATATAGTGGGACAAACACAGTCTGAATAATGAGGGCTGCATTTGTCTCGGGGGAAATTCTGCTTCCGCACATCTCGTACTGAACAACCGAAGGTCCTAAAGCTTAATACAGCTTTTGTTGTTTTAAGATTTCTGTTGGTATCTTTGTGTAAATAATATCCCCTGTGTTGAATGTTTGTGTCCCTGCAAACATGTAGCCTTATTAAGTTTTCAAAAACCTCTAAATAGCAGTAAAAAAACAAAGATGTCTCTTCTCACTTTCACTGTATTGGATTTCAGACAATTATACAACAGCGAAATGTTGTTCTATGAACTTGTTTCACGCCATTCACTGTAGTTCTCACACGGTGAGAATCCAAATGTTTTTTTAACATTAAATCATCCTGAACATACCTGAAGTCCTTTGCAAAAGTATTCAGCACAAAGGTGATCACACCTCCGGATCTTTTTCACATCTTGTGACTTTAAAATCAAAAACGTCAATGTATTTTTTTTTGTTTTTTTTAGATTTTAGGCGATAGACCAACCCAAAGTGGGACACAATTGTAAAGCATAAGATATTGTCATTATTTTGTCACGACTGGCTCAAGGTCATAACAAAAACAGGAGACCATGCAGGGGTTTAAGTGTAGAAAAATGAATAATAATAATTGTTAATATTTATTAACAAAAACAACAGTGGATTGTAGATATCAGTATCAGTGGTGTAATACTCTGATCTCTCCAAATAAAATCCACTTTGTGAAGAGAGTCAATTTGGGTATAATTTCCATATAAATCCAGGGTTCCGTGAGGGCATTTGGGATTTGATAGAGAACATTATTTATTTAACACAATGAAGACCAATAAACACAGCAAAACATTTAGGGATAAAGTTGTTGAGAAGTTTAAAGCAGAGTTAGGATATAAAACAAAACCCTAAGCATCTTGCAGAGGAATCTGTTAGAGGATGTAGACAAAGGGTTGGATCGGATCAAAGTCAACGCATGTATTGGAATGTCCTAGTAAAATTATAAAATGAAAATCTGGGACTGAAAATGTGCTTCTCGTGAACACTCTTCATTCATTCTGATTGAGTTTCAACTATTTTTGTGAAAAAGAAAGGAAAAATGTAGGTGTGTAGATGCGTAAAGCTGTTAGACACATACACCAAAAGACGTACAAGTTTAAACAGAAGCTCTATAGAGGAACATGGACGCATGGCAGTCCCAATAAAATCAATTAGTTTGTGGTTGTCTCATGTCATAAGATGAAAAAGTCCAAGGAACATTAAGGCTTTTCTGAGCCACAGCGTTAGCAGATTCCTCCAGAAACTGGAAATTACCTACATTTCTCCTGTCACAGTTTATTTACGTATTTATTCATCATCTTTTCCAGGGTCCTCCAGGATCTCAGCCTTCTCCTCACACACAGCCCCCACCACACAACCCCAGCAATCCCATGATGGGACCCCATGGACAGGTAAGACACTTTCCTTCCACTCTCCTCTCGGTTGTGTGTGTACTCTCTCTCATTCACTCATTCACTCAGTTATGGTAACACTAAAGGAGAAACGGCTCCCGGGTCCCTCGGTGTGCAGGCAGCCAGGGACAGGCAGCATCCAGGATGGCGGACCGGATGAATAATTTAGCTGCGTTGGCCTGGCTGTGAGGAGCGGAGGTGCATCTGGAGGGCCTCCTCTCTCTCTCAGCCCAGCACTCACCATCCCATAGTCCATCAATAGAGCATTAATATTGCAGCATGGCCTGACACTGTGCAGGCTCTCCGTGTGCAAACCCACCACAACGCAGGAGGAGGCGGGGGGGTGGGAGAGAGGAAAAGAGGAAGTGGCAGAGTAAAGAGTAAGAAAACAGTAGTAAGTCAGTCCACCGCCTCCAGCGTTGAGTGTAATTACATAAGCTGTCCTCTGCTTGCCCCAAACGCACACACTGACACAGAAAACGCAGTTCCCCCTTAAACACAAATTTTGCTTATCTGCATTTCGTGATTGTGAACACATCTGTCTTCCAGTCTGTGTTTAAATCTCCATGTTTCCCCAGGTTGGGCTTTGTTTACAACTGTTTCCCCTCATTTGACACTGAAAGATGGCCCCTCTGGATGTGGGTACTTTGTAGATGCAGCAATGTACTCTCGTTGGTAATAGCGCTAACCGTCTGCCTGTAATGCTTTACATTATTCACTAGTTCAGTAGCGCTGGTTTACGTGTTTCCCCACCGGGCTGTTCTTGTCCACGCTCTACAGAAACGTCCAGGTTTGTGTCTGACAATGCTCAGACTACGGTCTCAGAATCACTGTATCTCTGCTCTCTGACTTGCAGGAGATGGTAGCAAATTGTTCTGTAAAGTTTAAATTAATACTGAGTATTTCATCTGCCTGAATTTGTGCAATCGCCCCTTTTCTGTGCACCTCCACTTTCTCTCCTGCACTTCCCTGCCTTCACATCGTTCTGTTTACGCTGCCTGATCCGACCTCCTCTACCTTTATCCTGATGGCTTTAACCTCCTGAGGTCTTACTTTCCAAGACACGACAGGATTCTCATTTTTAAGAATTGTAGCAAAACAAAAACTCATCACAGTCCAGCACAATAGCTCCTTCTGCTGCCCAGCAAAGAAATCGCCTCCAGACTGAGCATCTTAAAACGGGCTTTCTTAATTGTTTCTGACCCCTAAACACTCCCACTTGGGCTGTAATGAGCACCAATTTTGATCCGTTTTACATGAAATAATTAAGCAGATTTGCACAGGAAAGAGAAAGTATAGTTTAGAGGCCTATTTGAAATAATTATTCATATTATAACAATTTTATTTCTAGAATTAATGAACTGATGATATTTTAAAATGACTTAAGAACCCAGACATTTATGTTTGAATAAAAACCAGCACAAACAGGAGTCTATCTTAATGTAGCCAGCCAAGAAGAGGGCGAGAATGGACTGTCAGAGTCACTGGACTGTGTTGTGACATTATTAAGGTAAAATCTAAGGCTGGGTTTTAAGGACGAAGTTGATAATGACTGTAGCACGCTGAGACATGTTGTGGTTTGTGTTTGTCTTTTTAATAAATGCTGTGGTTTCTCTCATATCCCATCGGTTTTATGGATAATGTGTCACACATTACTTCTTTCTCCAATTGTCTGTATAACTCTGGGCTGCAGATTACAATATTGGTGTTTTCATTTTTATTACATTCAAATGTTTATGATAACAAAACATTTGTTTTCCCAGAAGCCCTAATTTCTTTTTTCTTCACTTAAATAAATTAAATTGAATATTTCATGTTAACTAAAAGTAAAATATATTCATTCTTTTTCCTGAAAGACTTGATCAAAGCATATTTACCTGATCAAATACATATTTTTTTTAGCAAGTCAAATTTCATTCATTCATTAATTCATTTGGTTTAATAGAACATTAATATCGACTTCAGTGTAATTCTTGTTTGATGTCTTCAGCTTCAGGAAATCCTTGTTAGCATAACTGAAATTCTTTCAGTCATGAAATATAAACATGTTTAGTGGTTGTTCTAAAATAAAGATGTAAAAACTTTTTGTTGTTTTTTTCCCCTGTCCATCCTGCAGCCCTTCATGTCTCCACGGTACCCAGGAGGCCCCAGACCTTCCCTCCGAATGCCAAATCAGCCTCCCGGGAGCATCCCGGGCTCTCAGCCCCTCCTTCCAAACAGTCTGGATCCCACTAGACCTCAAGGTACTGACTACATGAATGGCATCCCAGCATGCTCTACTGTTATTGATGGTACAGATGTCCCAAATGCCTTAAAATAAATTAATCTTACACAGGAGTAGCATAATCTCACTTTGTTGCTCTATATCTCTCTCAGTAAGCTTCAGAGATATTTTTTATTTTTACCTGCTTTACCATCGTCTTCAGTGTATGTGATGAGAAGAAAAACCTGGCTAATCGTCCAGCTCAGTTTGTGACACTTCCAGTAGTTTTTAAGTTTTGAAATGATTGCTCTTACTGTAGATTTAGGCAAGCTTTCCTGTATGTTGTTCTCTGACTTCCTGACAATAAATATGTATCTAGTTTACTTGAAGGTATGTGTTTTCTATTTTTAGGAGAAGATAGGAGAATTCAAAGTTCCTAGAAACTTTCAGAAACTTATGAAATTAGGCATAAATTACATTTGTTGTGTAGGATTTTTTTATGGGGGGGAGAACCAATCATTCTACCTGCAGTGAGTTGTGATAAAATATTTTAAAAGTGCCATATTGGCACCAATAAATGTATTAAAATTAAATATTAGATTTTATCCCAGTTTTTCACTTGAAATGATCCAATTTCACTTAAAAGATAACTTTATCTTAAGGCTTTCACATATCTTTACCAGAAAGTGGAAATAAATATGGCATAAATTATTTTTTCTTTTACCTTGGAGCCTTTATCATCTGAATATGAACATTTCATGTAGTTTTTGTGCTTCTAATCTGCACTCCTACTCCAACACCCTCTCTGTGCCACAACAGGACATCCAAACATGGGAGGTCCGATGAGAATGAACCCCCCACGAGGAATGGGAGGCATGGGCCCACAGGTAGTTTACAACACGCAGCGTGAACATTATTGTTGTGAAGGACCCACAAAAGCCGTTGCCAAAAGAAGTAACGACATGGGATAGTATGCTCCAGTAAAGCAGATTCTCTGTCCAGCTGCTCTGCAGTGTCATTTTTGTGCTCAAGCTGCTGTCAGTTTACAAGCCAGACCCACATTTGGCGGCCGTTCAGTGGGTGCTTCCATAAAAGCAGTGATCATTTTGAAGCAACGACCTATAAACAATGGGTGTATTTGGCTTGACCGGCCTCATAAGTTTGCCTGTAAATATCAGAAGAGCCCTGATGATTATTTTGGCTCTGACCAGATGTCCAACCCTGCTAACACCAGTTATACGAGGTGGATGTAGCTGCTGAATTCAGACGCTGTGGTGTGAGCCAAAACCAGAGCCAAGATTAATACTTACTCTTTATAACTTTGATTTTGCTGAATTTGGTGTATTTTAATGCTCCAGATGCTCAGGAAATTCATCAGAAAGATGAATTTTCTCTTGAATTCTGATTAGAAGAAACGTTACTTGCTCTGCACTCTTCCACCTCACATTTTCAAACGTTATATCAGACAAAGACACCCACACTGTGCCCTTCAGTCCCTCTGTGTGCCACCCTGACTCTCCGACTTTGGCAGCGAGAACGGCAGCAGCTGGTGTGGCATCTGCTCGACAAGTGTAATCGTCTGCTGAACAAAACTCTTCCTTTGGTGGAGCAGATCTGTGGCCTGAACCCCTTACACACACACACACACACACACACACACACACACACACACACACACACACACACACACACACACACACACACACA
>CAEGAF010090308.1:0-11856 GCA_903067075.1 Micropoecilia bifurca | reverse complement strand
AGTAGGTTAATGTAAACATCCATACAGGTCAGCCTGTGTCCAGTTGGAGTGAAAGGAGGCGGCAGCGCGACCCGCTGAGGTAAAGCAGCGGCAGCGCGAGGCAAAACGCAGAGGCGCCAGCTGTGTGATTGGTCCGCACTGTCGGGTTTAAATGCATAAACTATAAACTATCTATTATCAACCTATCCTATAGGAATAAATCTGCTCTGCTGGTGAAATGCTAAGACAAAAGAGACGCTTGCAGCCCAGCCTTAAAAAAAAAGAAGAAGATATTTCTCCCCCCCTAGAAACGTAAACAAGCAACGCTTAGCCTGGCGGCGGGGCTAGTAAAGCATGGCGGGCCGCCAGGCTTATAATACACTGGGGGAAACCCTGATGTTTGATCAGTTTTCTGTCAAAATGTTTTAATATACTGTTGTATCCCTGTTGTTCTTTTTTTGTTTTCTTTACATCAACCGCAGAATGCAGTCCGGCATAATCTTAGTCTTCACAAGTGTTTTGTGCGAGTAGAAAACGTTAAAGGGGCTGTGTGGACAGTCGACGAAATAGAGTTCCAAAAGAGACGGCCTCAAAAGATCAGCGGGTATGTTTGGCCTCTTTGAACCCTGACTAGTGTCTTGT
Organism: Micropoecilia bifurca; assembly: GCA_903067075.1. Lineage (NCBI taxonomy): Eukaryota > Metazoa > Chordata > Actinopteri > Cyprinodontiformes > Poeciliidae > Micropoecilia > Micropoecilia bifurca. The sequence continues at coordinate 11,235 of CAEGAF010090308.1, read as the reverse complement.
CTTGTCAGCTGACTGACAGATGGGGGGGAGGGGCTGCCGCCGGCTGCTGCTGCTCAATGTTATTGTCTGTGTGCCGTAATGTGCAAAGTCCCTGCTTACTTTGGCGTGCCCACCCACCCTCCACCTCATCCTTGCCACTTATGCTTTTGGAAGCCCTTTTGGTGATGCCTCATGACTCAAAATGGCTCATTTTCATTGTGATCCTCACCCTTTTCCCTTCCTCCTTGTGTCTGTTTGTGTGTTTGTCTTTCATCTCTGCCGCCTTGCATCTGCACCTGGCTGTGTTGCTCGCCCTTCCCCCCCATGCGCCCACCACTGCCTTCACCCACTTTCCTTCAACTCCATGCTGGCTTGCTTTCCCAGGGTGCCATTCGCACCAACCTTTCCCTGCATAAGTGTTTTGTGCGAGTAGAGGATGAGTTTGGGTCCTTTTGGACTGTTGACGGCAAGGAGTTTAAAAGCGGCCAGCGAGCGGTTCAGCGGTTCCGCCCTCGGAAATGCGCCCCGATGAGAAGTTTGAGGAGCTGCTTGTACAGTAAGGACCCCCCACCCGGTGCCTTCCCACCCTGCATGCTTTCCTCCCTCTTTCTCAATATTGCCATCATGCTTTTTGTGTTGAACTCATCAGCCATCATGCTTTCACAAGCCCTCATCTTCCTTCCCACAAAAAGCTAAATGTTGAAAACTAGTAGTGTGGCATGTAAAGTGATTGAACATCTCAGGACTATAGCCTTAATATCCACATTACTACATCAGTAAATGTGTTTAGTTTAAAGTGCATCGATTTCTCTTCATGAAACAAGATCCTGTATGCTAGGTGAGACATGAGTCTGCGGGTCATAACTTAATTTTTCTTTGTTCACAGAAGTCCGGCCCTAGTGAAGAACATTCAGACCAGCCTGGGCTTTGGTCCAACTCTCTCTGCTGCCTTCCAGGTAAAAATAATAAGTGACTTCATCTCATGCTGCTTCAAAACATCAAAAGATGGGGAGAAAGAAGTCTTCCTCTGTCTTGTCCACACAAGCTTTGTGTTTTATGTTTCCAAGAGTGACGAGCAGCTGCGAAATCGTTGACAACCATCTTCCATTTTACGTTTTTTTTTTTGTTGTGTTTTTTTTTTCTTTTATCTCCAGGCTTCAATGGCAGAAAACAACATACCTCTATACACTACTGCTTCCATTGGAAGTCCCACACTCAGCTCCCTGGCCAACGCCATCCGCGAGGAGATGAATGGAGCGATGGACCATGAAAACAGCAATGGGAGTGACAGCAGCCTGGGACGCTCGCCTCTGCCAGCTATGTGAGTGACACACACTTTTTTTTCCTTTTTTTTTCTTCTAGCAGAACAAATCCAGGTGTGACGAAAGTAAAAATGAAATTTGGCTGCATTGAAAAAGTCTTTAATGTTTTTCACATTTAGTTACAACTGATATCGTGATTTTTTATTTAAACTTTTTTATTTATTTAAGCTGAAAAGCTTAGCATTTTGCTTCAGCCCCCTTTACTCTGGTATCCACACGTAAAGTCCAGTGCAATACATCATCCAGAAATGGAAAGAGTACAGACTAGGTTTAGATGTGGCTTCAAAATCAAATCTCTGCATTTCTTTCATATTAATTATACTTGTTGAAAAATATTTTCAAAAATGGCTTTCATTTTAATCATCTGTTCTACAAGGTATATAATTTAATATTAGGATCAGCCTACGAACATTTTTGTTAAATTACTAGAATATAATCATCCAGTAGTCCTTCTCAATCCTGCACTACTTGTTCTCTGTATGTCACATAAAATTATAATAAAATACAATTAAATTTGTAAATGTAACCTGACAAAATGTGAAGTAGTCCGAGCGCATGTGAATATTTTTGGAAGGTACTGCAGGTTTCATCAGAAAACCCTTTTATTTTTCCATGCATAGTTCTCTAAATACGCTTGATCTGTGGCATTAGATCAGAAGGAAAGCATCATGTCAGAGTGCCAATACATTTAAGGGAGGGGATTCGTATTAGTGGTGTGTGTCGGGTTACGGCCAGCGCTGTGGCAGGCCTCCCAGCAGTAAAAAAAGGAAACTCCACCTTTTCAAAGCTAGAACAGCCAGGAAAAGGAGACAGGATGCCCTCCCCCCCGGCCCCCCACACTCTGCTATTCTAACAGCAAGTTATGAACTTTGCTTCATGGATCCTGCTGACTGTCAGAGACTGAACCACATCATCAGCCCAGTTTGTTCAAAAATTTACAAAATCTGAGAAAGCAGAGTGACAAAGCGGCCTGGCCTCCGACGCAGCACTGACCAACCTGAGCTGTGCTGTGTCCAGAAAACACAAAGACAGTTTCCAAGATTGTCTTGTAGGAAAAGCTGCGGTGGGCCTGGAAACCACAGCTCCCCCATTCGCTTGTTGCATTGGAGTTACTGCTAAGTTGCTTGAAGCCTAAAATAACAACCCACAAGCTGCATCGGTTCCAGATGTGGGGGTGGAGGGGCAGAGCATGATGAGCAGCACCGGTACACAGAGGGATGAAATGGAAGAGCTCAGGGGGGAAAATTCTGCCTAAAACAAAAAAAAAGCTAGAGAAAGGTGCAGTAATAAGCTCATGGCCAAATGAGGGAAAGTGCCTTAATCACTGTTCTGAGCTCTGAGCGTAGCTGTGGAACAGGAAAGGCAGAGACAGGATGGGTGTGTTGGCCTGAAGGCAGCTGCTCTGCATCTGCCCTCTGCTATGCTGTGTTCAGGCTGATACAGCCAAGAAGCTCACAACCTTTATCTATGAAGAAATCAACTTTCTGTTATGGATTAGGAAAATAATTAAAAGAAATTAAAGTGTTTGCAAAGTAAAGTAATGTGGAAGGAAAATGATTTGTGCTTTTTCTAAATAACATCTGGTGTCTGTGGTGATACAGCCGGGTTGGTTCTCGTCTGCTCTGCATCGGTAGGATCCACAAACAAACATAGTGAAGCAACATTCAGTTTATACACTTTCAACAATTTGGAACAAACTTCTAAAAAACTGTAAAAATGACGAAAACATTGAGTTCCTTAAAATCAAGGCTAAAACCTTTTAGAGGTTACCATAATATGTTTTTACAGTGTAACGCCTTGTTGCTGAAATGTTCTATACAGTTCAATTCAAAACTATTTTATTGATCCCATAGAAGACTTAAATAATACAAAATAAACTTGACTCGACTTGACAAAGATCATTTGGGCCAGTGAAACCAAAATGGGAGTTTTTGACCAACGTTTGAAATGATCTGTGGGATGGAAATTAGTTGAGAAAAGACACTGGTGGGTTTGACTCTAGCAGAGGCATAAAGGATGATACAAAGATGGTAGGACAAGTTTGAAACTTGGACAGCTACGAGTGAATGCATGGATTTGTTAGTTTTGTAGTTTTCTGGAAGTTTGTTCCAGATTCGTTTCCATGGAAACTGAATGCTGCTTCTCCATGTTTGGTTCTGGTTCTGGGGATGAGTATTAGGCACCACTTTGTGTTAGTTTCCAGCATGTAAATTTGCAATTGAGTGACAAAGTATTGAAAAGGTTAATTTGCACAAATACTTTGATAAAACACAATATGCTGTAAACAAGATCCAATAAACAGGGAACATATTTTTCTTCATGTCTTTGACTCACTTTACTCCAGTTAATCTGCACCATGTGTTTTGTTGTGACACTTTCAAAGTGTTGCAGGTTCTTCTAAACAACCGACAAAAAAACGAAACAACTATCCAGAGAAAGCTAATTATGAGTAAAGTGTAGACTCAGCACGCAGTTCAATAGAATAATAATAACAATTTCATGTCTGCCCTGCAGCTAATAGTCAGACCTGAGGCTACGGCACTTGTGGAGTTACTTTGATGTGAAAATGATAGAAAAGCCGACTTTACTTTTTGCCCTCCTTTTCATAATTTAACACCAAAATATTTCAGCTCATTTGCATATGAGTGCCTCGATCACAATAGTTGCAAATCAACACAAGGCATCCTGGTGTGTAAACTAAAAGAAATTTTAAAATGAGAATCAAATCTGGGCTTTTGTGAAGAGTGAGGTGCCAGTTGTCCCTTGTTGTTGTAGTAAATGAGCCCAGCACCTCATCCTGACTCCACTCAGCCTCCTCTGTTAGCAGCTTGGCACCGCAGGCCGCAAGCCAGTCCCCCGCAGCTGCTCATTATATATATATATATATATATATATATATATATTCCTCTCTCTGCTCTCTGCCACCGCCAGGCCTCCTCTTTCCCCTGCGCTTTATTCCTGCTCTGTTTCTGTAGTGAAAAATTTGGCAGATCTCATCTCTTCAGTGTCTCTTTTTCCTAGGCGGCGACAACAATAAGGTAGAGGGAGGCGGTTCGTGCTTTTTTTGCCTTGTTTACAAGTGACAGCGATATTATTCTCATAAAGGCTGTTTCTTATCACCATGTTGTGCGCTGTACTCGTGCGCCTTTTCTTTCCCCCTCATCCTGCCTTTATTGACACGCTGTTGAAAATATGCATTAATTCCAGAGTTTAAAACATGTACGCTAGTGTCTGGTTGCTGTGTTTTTGCTTGAAGTTGATTAATGATAGAAGCCTGGCTCAGGGTTGTCCTCCTGAGACCCGCCTTCAGGTTGTGCATGTTAAAGAACAGGAAGGAGGAGGTGGAGGGGTTGGGCCAACACATAGTGTGCCGCTGATTCTCCACCACCAGGAGGCTGACAACAACAGAGTCCATTCACCACCCACTCTGCTCGCCTCGCGTTGTTAATCCTCCTCATTTATCAGTTTGTAAGTGAATACTCCGTTGTCGCTTGCCATGGAAGTGGAAAACAAAAAGCCTGCAGCTTTGTTTGCTGAGGATTGGAATACCTCAAAAGAAAGCTTGAAATTATCATCAGTTCCAGCAAACCTCCTCCCCAGTGTCTTCCCACCTCTTTTCCACAAAAACCACACATTTGTTTTTGTTCCCCTGCCTTTTCGTCTATATAGAGAATCAACACAGGCATCACTTAGGCCTGGTGTCGGCATTATAAATACTCCCGCTTTCAAAGTGTACACTTGTCCGGACTTAAATTTCCATTTTTTTCATGGTGTTTTTACCATGTACTCTGGGCTTTTAATTTCAAATTATTATCCTTTAAGCAATACTGGAATGGACTTAATTTCCAGAGTTTAGAACAGGGGATTTTCGAAGTGTATTTTTGGGAGATCAGCTGATACTTACATGAGAAACTGCTCTACCTCCCCAAAGATCTGAAAATCTGCTACATTCTGCCCCAACCACCAGCTCATATCTGCAAACATGGAATGTTGGTCACACATATTCCAACATATGTTGGAATATGTGTGTGACCAACACACATATTCCAACACATATTCCAACACATATGTTGGTCACATTGCATTTGACCAACATATGTTTGCAGATATGAGCTGGTGGTTGGCACTGCATGTGTGAAGTTACTCCTTTAGTTACTTTGTCACTACATTTAGTGACTTTTTACACCAAAAAATAAGTATGGGCAGAAACCGTAGTGAGCAGTGCAGGCTCAATTCAGACAATCAGCCAGGAACCTGCAAGCTGACCATTTCACAGGTGTTTTGGCTTCCTTGTCTTATGCTGTTTGTTTGTCCTTTTGCATTGAAATGAAATTCCATTGTGCTTTTGCACAATGACAATGAAGGCATTCTGATTATTATCCTATTGGCTAAAATACATTTTGAAATCATATATTTACATAGTCTATAAAAAGACAAAACACTTTTCTGTGACACGAAGAATCCACCTCTTTCATGAAAGGTCAAATAAGGGTTGATACTAGACAATATGCAGATTCTTTAGTTTGTGGACATGGCTACATAAAAATACAAAAATGGCCATTATATTCATCGTTTGCATTGGATTTATGCAGTTCTATATGCTAATTTCTGGTCCAGCGTATTCCACATAGCATTTCTCACTGGGCCTCCCAATGAATGCAGCGACAAATGTCACTAGTATTTCTGGTGATTGTCAAAAGCATTGATGTTTTTCTGGAATTGGCTTTTAATTTACGTAAGTAGCTCCATCCTAACCGTTGTCCCTGTACGGGTTAGTTTCATTTCCACTTTTACAATGAAAGTAGACAAAATAGTATAACAAATCATCTGTGGAAACGAGGCATTAGTGCTTGGTTGTAAGTCTAGTTCAATCTGAATTTAAAGTTTTCTATTGTTCTCAAATGAAATCAAATGGACCTCATAAAATCAGTCAAAATACTGATGGGTAAAATGTTTCATGGTAAATGAAAGATGTTGTTTCAACAAGAAATCAATGTTAAAACAAATCAATTTTTGTCCTTTTTCAAAACAAAAGTGTTTCTTACTTACCTAGGAAATGTTTCTAGCAAATTCTAGACTTAAGACAGCATAGTGACTGGTTAGTGTCTGACTGTGTGTCCGTAGGCATCACATCAGCGTTAAGGAGGAACCACTGGACCCTGAAGACCACGACGGACCCCTCTCCCTGGTTACAACCGCCAATCACAGTCCGGACTTCGACCACCACAGAGATTACGATGATGATGTGGGCCATGACGACATGCTGTAAGGCCAGGGACCTTCTGGAAGACAGGAACGCTGGACTTCAGTCTCTCCATGCAGACTGACGTTTTAGTGCCATTACAAAGCAAGAAAGTAAAAAAGTGGAGGGTTGGGGGATTTTTTGAGTTCAGATTGCTTTCTACTTTTTGATTTCAGTAACCTCTTAAAAAGTGAAGACAAACGTTGGATGGATCGGCTTGGTACCGGGGAGGGGACAAAAGTGTTTAAGGTCAAACCCTCTGCGCAGCCATGATGGACTGCAGTCAGTGGGCTGAGAGACTGTACTCTCCTCCTCCCACCACCACACTCTCAGACACAGACGTGACCAGAGAGAGAGAGATAAACACAAGACATTTATTTACACGGTGTGTGTGCGTGAAGGAGAGCAAATGAGTTCATTGTCACTGCCTTCAACATGTTTAATTTCAGCAAAAATGGGAGGGAGCTTTTTTTTCTTTGGGGGGTGGGAGCATCTTTTGTTGGTTTTCAGAGGAAGGGTTCTAAAATGTCAATTTATTCAATGCTGTTTCACATATTGCATCTTTATTTGTGATTATTTTTTAAAACTGATCAGACCTCATGCCCGTGCTGTGGAGATTCTGTGCGGTCGCCACCTGATGATGAATGTTTTTAATTTCCTCTCATGCTGTTCTTTAAAAAAAGGAAAAAAATATACACACATGAAGCAGAATGGTAGTTACCAAGTAGTATTTTTCTGTCATTTATTCCAGTTTCTTTCCAAAAGACAAGAACAGAAGAAGAAAAGCTGCATCTCTGTCCCTCCTGCTCATGAAGTCCATCAGCAATGCACTACTCGTAGTGAAGACTCTCTCCACGCATCAATGAAGTTTAATTTAAGATGCGAATGAATGACAGAGAAATCATGCAGGTTATGATTTATCCTTATGAAATGATTCTTTAAAACAGCCCCTCATGGCACATTGTGCTGAGCTGCAACATGATTTTTGATCACTTACAAGGTGTCTTTTTTTCTTTTTCTTTTCTTTTTAAGCCAAATGAAAATTATGAAAATGTGAGGTGTGCATTGGCAAAGATAATGATTTAGACCAACTAATTGTGATTCCTGAACTCGGCCGTTGTTGTTAATCAAACGCGTCTGCTTCCCTCTGGGCAGGTGCTACACACAGCGCTTGAAGATAAATCCCCATTTCCCATTGTTTTACATATCACATCCATGACTAGTTGCGAGTTTTGAGCGTTAGTAAAATACAACCTCAGATGGAACACAGAGAGTAACGATTCGGTATCGGCAAACGTTTCACATTCCAGCATCCATCCGTCCATTTTCTTACACCCTTGTCCCTTAATGGGGTCGGGAGTTGCTGGTGCCTCTCCAGCTAGCGTTCCGGGCGAGAGGCGGGGTACGTCCTGGACAGGTCGCCAGTCTGTCGCAGGTCACATTCCAGCATCTGACAGCAAATATGAAGCTCTCTGTTCAGCCCCCAGAAATGAGAATTAGTGGATTTGTGACGCAGCAAAAATAAATCCAACCGTTTAAATTATACATATAGTATATTCTTCAAGACTGCAATAAACCACTTTAAATCTTTTATTTACTCTTAGTTTCAGGTTTATTTTGGGTCCCTTCTGGGTTTTTTTGTGTTGGGGTTTTTGATATCTTGTCATGTGATTACCAAAGATAAACTGCAACGAAATGTGTGTTCCATGTAGGAATGGGCAGGTTGCTGGTTGAGGTTTTTAAAAGCAAATGTAACAAAAGCATCGTAACATTCAAATGGTGTAAAGTTATTCTAATGAAATACAGAACAAAGGTGATGTCGCGCAAAAGACAAATTTAGCTGTTTGGAAAAATTAGATATTGTAAATATTTTACTTTTCCATTTGAAATGACAGGCAAAAAATGTGACATTAGGCATTTTTTAAATTCCAGGATATTGTGGTAGCTTCACACCACTATATCACACACAGCATAGGAATCTCACAGCGGCTCATGCTTCGTTTGATGCAATAGCAAATAAGGCCAAATATTCTCCATTCATTCTGCCAGCCTACAGAATCAAACAAAACGCTTCTCAAAGTGATGTTTTCACTTTTTTTATTCTTATTCATTTAAACCAAAGGGGGTTGATTCAAACAGGAGAGCTGAGTGACGCTTTGTTAATGGGAGGAGCTGGCAGGCTTGACTACATGATGACCAAAACAGAAAAATCTTTAGACTTTGGGGCCAATTATGTGGGAACAAAAAGTATTCTGGTCCATGGAGAAACAATGTGAACAAATTCATGTGCTTCAGCTGGACCACACCATGATTCTCTTCCTTTTATTCTTTCCTGTGTTTGTATCCTTTAAAATGATTGTATATCACGCTCACCTTTTTTTGTTTTGTTTTGGATTTTTTTTGGTCAAGACTTTATGATTGTGTTTAGTTTTTGTCAACTTATTGCTTTTTATATTAAAAAAACACTCCTGTTAACTAATAAGCTGGGTACAAGGTACTTTTATGGCAGTTATTATTTTTTGTCCTCATTATCTAAAAAAACTAAAGAAAGTTGATCTGTGGTTTTCCAGAAGACGTATTTAATATCCAGGCAGCTGTGGGACAACCGGGTCACTTCCAGCCGGGCCTGGATCGTGAGAATGGGGCCGAGCTGATCCACAGAACTTCGGCCTTCGGACTCCAAGTTTGTTTGGTATTCGTAACGAATGGGGGGAGGGCTAACAGGGAAGCACTGGTAGATTAGATCACTTTCAGCATGTGTAGCTCAACATTACTAAAGATAACAGCATGAGAAAACAGATAGGACGCATACCTCGGCTCAAACCTACAGGGAGCCATTAGGTTCGGCGAGGAAAATAAACATTTTACTTAACTGTGCAGCTTGCATGTATAGAGAAACAAACTAAACAGGACAGAAATCAGAGCTTCTTTTTCTTTTAAAACCATGATTTAATGTGAAGTACATCACCTAGCTGCGTGTGGTAATGTCTCCACTGTCCAGGGATTTTTCCTCCTCTGGGCTGACGGGTCTGTTTTAAGGGAGCTCAAAATTCAAGTTTTGCTTTTCTCTCTCTGAGGTCACATCCATTCGTCTGATTTTGTATGAAGTATGAAATAGAAAAAGAAACTGCTGTATGTGTCAGAATAGGAGATTGCTGCAAATGTGTTTTATGTAGTAATACTCCCTTTGAAAGGGGGAAAAAATCCTTGTGGGTGGGCATGGGCAAGATTTTGGATTTTCAAATTGTGTATTATAAAAAAACATTTTTTTCTGTCACTGACCTCAGCATTTTGTACAGTTTCCTTCCCTGTTTGTGTTGAGCTGTTTTTTATACGTCCTTTCGTCGGTCCAACCACTGCCTTCTGTATGTTAAAGGCGGCGTGTTTCTGCTCCGAGGCGAAGGTACATTGCATGACTAAACCCAGGGTCACAGAGATTTTGTGGGGAAGGTCATATGATTACTATTAAGGGTGCGCTATCAATCTAATGATATTTTCTATGAAATTATTAGAAAAAAAGGAAGAAAAATATGCAGTGCCAAGGTGTAATAAATATTGACGGCTTTTATTTTTTTCATGTTTCTTTTTCAGCCCCCACACATCAAATATGTGTTCTCGCCCATGTCATGTAGATTAATACACTTTTTTTTTCATTCGATTCCCCTAATCTGGTAATTGCCAGAGTCAAAATCCAAGTACAGCAGGCATGTCAGAGGATTTACAAACGCCTTGCAAACAGTCCATCCTCTAAATATCTCTCTGTCACACACACACACGCTTACTAAAAATGTCATCACTTCATCCATCACCAACATCCAACCTGCCATCATTCCGTCCCCCCACATTTCTCCAGTTCTCCAAGAAATGAAGCGCAGGAGCAAGGAGAGGCGGAGGTGTGAGCACTAACCCAGGAACTGTTGGGTTCTCTTCCTATTCTTGCTTTTTTCTTTGTAAACTCATCATTCCTTGTCTGTTGGACGTAGGCCACTCTGTTGTAGTCAGTGGCAATGACTGACGTGAGCATTCTAAACATGCAATAAAATGCTGGTTGTTCAAATTGTGCCTCCTGGTTTGCTTTGGTTGATTAAGTCTTGTTTGAGTCTAATTAATAAGAAGAACTGCCTTCATATTTGAATATGGCATCGTCTTTTCATTTTTAGCTGTTGCCAAACCTGAAGTGTAATTTGTTTCAACTAAATGTTGAAATGTTTAGTTGAAATAAAGTTCAACGGTGAAACAATATTTACTTGTGAATACCTTAGCAGTCAACTTTAATCTATCTATTTTAGTCACATTTTAAGTAAGGGGCCATAATATTAGGAAAAGCTGTTATATTAACTAGAGGTGTGCCGATCGATCGGTCACCGATCACAATCGGCCCGATTTTTGTGAAAAAGTGCATGATCGGTGATCGGCAATCATTGGCTTTTGTGCTGATACCGATGACCTGCATCTCATTTCTCAGCCTGCACCTTCCTTCTTTCCTTCACTGCGCAAACGCGCAGCAACAAATACCATACCATACCATACCAACTTTATTTATAAAGCACTTTAAAACAACCACAGCTGATACAAAGTGCTGTACATTAAAACACAGCATAATAAAATCCATCCATCCATCCATTTTCTTCCGCTTATCCGGAGTCGGGTCGCGGGGGCAGCAGCTTCAGAAGGGAGGCCCAGACTTCCCTC